>BHFT01020912.1:0-121851 GCA_004320025.1 Laticauda laticaudata
GTACCCGCGAAAGCTTAAAAACACACACACACACACACACACACACACACACATATATATATATGTATGTTTTGAAATAAACAAACATTGAATTTTTGGCTATATTTCAAAATCATAGTTTTAGATATGAGCCTAAAAAGAAAGAAAATTGGGAACAATTATCACAACTATTTTGATCAATAACATATCTACATGAATGTTTAGTTGCATAGTTTTCATAAATCAACAGGCAAAGTAATGCTTTAAGTAATATCCATCAATAGGGGAAAACTTATTCTTTATCTGATAACTAACATTTTACATAGACATGTTAGTAAAAATAGAAACAAATAATTTATTGGTAAATTAGAATTGCCTATAGGTGAGATGGGTAGCATACAAATCAAATAAGTAAATAAATATCTACTGTGATTGATGTGGATGCTTTATTCATATTTATTTCAAAAAATCATATTTATTTCAAAAAGTAATTGCTTGTTGTCATCCAAATAAACTTTTTAGGACAAATGCATTCTACACTAAGGAATGAATTAACATCATTACGCTGAACGAGCATTCTATGTTTTTAATTAAATGATTGCATTAATCTAACTTCTCTAATACTGTTATTATGGCTACATTGCTTGTTTATTTTTAGTAGAAGCTGTTAAGAAATAAGTTGGAATTAAACAGGCCAATCCTCTTTAAAGTCACTTGACTGACATTGCCTTTCTAGTTGGACAGATTATTGCATCAACATAATAAATATTGGAAACCAATTATTTTCAGACTGTCTCTACTTTCTGAGTCTAACAATATTTTTCTTTCTATCCCATCCCTATTTTATATATCAGTAACTACCAAGATTGCTTGGCAATTCACAATAAACAGATAAACCCATAAACCCCAATTAAAATTAAATACTTTGAAAATACATTAAAATTATTAATATTTAGAAATTTGCTCAAAGGTTGAGTATTTCCAAGCTCAGAAGGGTGTTCAAAAAACAGGAAATTATAGAGAAGGCTCTGAATGTGAGACAAAGTCTATACATATGGATATATTGTTGCTCACAGAATATTTGAGATTTAGATAAGTCTGAGAACTAGTGATATGGTAATCCTTAGTTTTAATGCAGTCAACAGTATTTCCTAAGTGCTGTTGCTATGATATCTAAAAAGGCCAGTCCTTTCATGTAGTTCTCAAATAGGTTGAGCATATCAGTTCTCCCATACAACTGGCTAGACTGGATGGCAAGATCATTGCCATGAAAAATGGCATTCTTACTGGGAATGTCGACAGAGATTCTCAGTCAAAGGTCCTTTTTCAAGAATCAACTAGACTTTTCAGAAAGTCCGGTTGCCGCTTGAAAAAGGCCGCTTGACTTCTTACCAGGGTATTACTAATCCCCCCCCCCCCCCCCCCNCCCCCCCCCCCCCGTGAGAGTTTAATCATACTTCTTGTGACATTTGGGAGAATGTTGGACAGGTAAGAAACTTTTATATCTATATTGATGTATGCACAAGCAATTGAAAGTTGCAACCTAATTATTACTATTCTTGGCGCCCTCCTAACAATGAGCTTTTATGCAAGTGAAACATATGGAGCAATCTGCAACCAAGTGGCCTTTCCAGATGCATTAAAGCTGCACAATGATTCAGGTGCACATCTCAAGTATCTCAAAATTTTGGCTCTCTTCTTCTGAAACCTTGCCCAAGGTTCACTGTTCTTACCCTGAAGTTTTGCGAATTGCCTGCGTCCTTACCGCAAATCACACAAGAAGAACTTGGCATTCTTACAAAAAGAAGAGAAAGAAAAAAAAAAAAGAGTCTTGTAACACTTGGCAAAATTTTATTCGAGGACCCTCATCAACCCCCTAACAGTGAAATCTTGCTGGCTGCTTGGCTTTGCCGCGTAAAGGGCCAAGGGCCTCCTTCCCCGTAAATTCAAAACGAGCGTGGGATTGTGAAGTGAACATCCAGTGTGTGCTTCCAACACGGAAAAGGGCGCAAACTTCGAGTGCCAAACTTTCCTCCGCCATCTCGCAGCGCGAAAAAAAACAAAAACCCAACCGCCCTTGGCAGAGGCGAAAGCCAGCCTCGCCCTCGGCGCAGCGACCAAAACGCAAGCGTTCCCTCAGCGAAGAGAAATGCGGCGCTGTGGGAGTGAGCGGGCGAAATAAACACGAATGCCTTCTGCTTCAAAGGGCCCTTTTCATCTCTCCCCCTCTCCTCCCCCCCCCTCCGGGCATCTGACAGGAGGCCATGAGCTCACTCCTTCTTTCCCCGAGAGACCGTGCCACCACAACAAGCGACGACCCACACCAAGCGCCACCAAAAGCTTTTTTTATTTTATTTTATTTTATTTTCTCCCCGCCCCCTTTCTTTCTCTCAGTCCGGCCAAATAGTGGCTCCCTTAACATCCCCCATGAGCGTCCAAGCCGCCCATTCGCAACCAATCAGAAAACCGAATTCTTCGTATGGCCAACACCCCCCCTCCCCCCTCAGTAACCGCCAGATTCTTTGTGCAATTTTCGGGGGTGGGGGAGGGGAGAGGAGAGGAGAATAATAATAATTATTCTCTCCATCCTGAGCCCGGCAGGCCCGCCCCGCGACTCTTGGGGCTAGAAATGTTATGCCCCCGCTCCCCTCCTCAAACTCTGCTGCCTTTTGCAAAAGTTCCTGCTTGGGGGACCAGAGAAGAGGCTGACGGAAAGGTGAGTTGAGGGATACATTTTGTTTTGGTCGTTATGTTTTGAACTGAACTTAACTGAAATCTTTCTTGGCCAAGGGTGATTGGACACACAAGGAATTTGTCTTGGTGCAAATGCTGCCAGTGTGCATAAAAGAAAAGATAACATTCAAGAATCATCAGGTACAACACTTAATGATGACAATAAATGAAGAATCATCAGGTACAACACTTCATGATAGTCATAGGGTACAATAAGCAATCAAATCATACTTGTGAACAGTTGGACAGCGTTGAGGGAATTAATTGTTTAGCAGAGTGATGGCGTTTGGGGAAAAAACACACACCTGTCCTTGTGTCTAGTTGTTCTGGTGTGAAGTTTTGAGGGAAGGAGTTGAAACAGTTTATGTCCGGGATGTGAGGGGTCTGTAAATATGCAGCCCTCTTTTTGACTCATGCAGGATACAGGTCCTCGATGGAAGGCAGGTTGGTAGCCATTGTTTTTTCTGCAGTCCTAATTCCTCTTTGGAGTCTGTGTCTGTCTTGTTGGGTTGCAGAACCAAACCAGACAGTTTGTAGAGGTGCACATTGCATAGGTCTTTTCCCCTGGAGAAGTGCTATCCCAATTGAACTCTTCGAAATCTGAAGGGGGTCAGGTTTAGCCCTTTGAGTGAGCAAAGCGAATCGGGCAGGTTTTGCCAGGTGATGCAGCTGTTGAGAGTTCCTGAATTGAGACTTTTATTCTTTGAATCGAAAGGAGCCTTGCTAGTCGGTGGCATGCAGAATAAATGGAAAACCCTCGCGTTTGGAAGCAGCGCAAAGCAGAAGTGGTTCTGGGAGAAATGCAAGAGTTATCAACTTAAGGAAAGGTGAATGCTTATTTAGGGGAAGGCTTCTACCAAGAGATGTTCGACTTCAGCCTTGAGAGTTCGACCAAAGTGATCCAACATGGTGCTGTGGAGGACACGATATAAACCCAGTTAAAAGAGCAGGTTGTCTCAGAGCAAAGTTGTACCCAGGAAGTTGTTCCCAGGCCATATCTGTGTTTACAGCTTGCTTTTTTTTTTTAAAGTAATTGTTACTACTAGATATTTTTATATAGGCTTAAAAACTACAGAAAGAAAAAGTAGAAAAAGAAGATGTACAGATAAAGTGAAAGCTAACAAAAGGAAAAGAAAAAATGTAAAGAGACAATTTCTGATCTTTACAGCTGGTACAAACACAACATCTCCACACACCCACACTCCATACTTTTTAAAAACAAGCCTTAAAACAAGTCAATTTCGCCATTTCTGCAAACGTATATGCTTACAGTTTTGTTACTCAGTTCTTTTCCTTGTTCCTTTAGCCATAGCTTTTCTTCCTCTCATCAACTTAAGAAGTTGAAGAGATGAGAATAAAATGTTTGCTTTATGTTATAGTTGTAAAAAACCTACAAGCTAAAAATCCTTTGTGGATCCTCTTTCAGAAGGATTGAATTTTATGAACTTGTAGGTTTAATCCAGATTATATAAGAGCTATATAACATTGTTCCTTTTGTTCATATAGGATGTTGAAGACTATAAAACAAGCTCTTTTTTCTTCTGGCTTGGAGATGCCTAAATGGACTGCATTACCAAATCAGGTGACTTATGCATTTCCAACCTTGGATTAGCCTCAACAAGTAATGGGACTAATTATCCAAGTTATCCCGAGAGATTTAGCAATTGCACTTAGACTTCTGTACCACTTCACAATGTTTTACAGCCCTCTCTAAGTGGTTTACAGAGTCAGCATATTGCCCCCAATAATCTGGGTTCTCATTTTACCCACCTCGAAAGGATGGAAGGATGAGTCAACTCTGAGTCTGTGAAAATCAAACTGCTGAACTGCTGGCAATCGGCAGTCGGCAGAATTAGCCTGCAATACTGCATTCTAACCACTGCTCCACCATGGCTCAAATTTACAGGCCACAGAGGATCCAGATAATTCTAAATTAACCCAAATTAACCCAAAGAGATTGTAGAAGCTAAATCTATAGTATGTGATTTTGAACGTTAGATGATAGGAATTTCCTGGCATGCTTCTAAGGGGGTCTAAATGCATATAAACACTGTAAATTGTTGGGGGCACTAAAAGGGGAAAATTGGAAACCAAATAGCTTGCTATTATTTGTCTGTTTTTCTTTTTCTTTTATATGTACAAACAATAGTACAATGGAGATCTTAGTATTAAAGCTTAAATGGAAACCTTTATAATATAACAAATAGTTTAATGTACATTGCAGTTTATTAATGCCACTTTTACCTTTGGATGTAAATGTTAAACAACTTTATGACTGACATTTTAATAATCACAGTTAATATTTATATAAATATCTTTTTATTTTTAAATTTTTTAGTTATCTAAATATTAGTGTTGATATTCTAGTCAATATCGTATGCACACTATATAATGTTCTACTTAGGTTTTATAATAATAGAATGCAGTAAAATAATAAAAAGAGTTTTCTTGCACAACTGCCTCTAGTTCAGTCTAGCCATGCCATAAAATTTGCATCTCTGGTACTAACTTTGCATAAGTTGTCGCTACATATATGCTGTTGTAGATGTGACTATCCCAGAAAAAACAATCTTAAAGGGACAGTGTGAATTTTGAACTTAATTTCATATGGCCCCCTACTCTTTGCCTACTTTTTGAGCTAGGCCAAGTTAGAAGACAGAATTAGGAAAGAGACAACCTGAGCTTCTCTCACACGCTTCCATTGTTCACCAGCATGAAAGGTACTTTGTTTATGTAGCCATCATTGTCTCTATTTTCTTGGCTCCTTTCCCTCCTTCTGTGATATTACACATCCTGTACTGTTGCCTTCCTCTCTTTTGTATGCATTGACATTATGCAATACATAAGTTAGATTCTCCTTGGGAGCAGCCCTATAATTAAGTAGTACAAGGTGGTCTTTTTAGATTGGAAACTGTGGGATATTCCAAATAAACTCTTATCAGCCATCTTGAATGAGGACTTGGGCAACAGCAGTCCTTGCATATTGATTGTGCTATTTCCTCATGTAAGTCATCTCACTAGTGAGATGGGTGGTATATAAATTTAATAAATAAATAAAATCACTTTCCTTCAAAGATAGATTAACCATGTCCTTGTTTGAGATGACAAAAGACATAGCCAGACTATAGCTGAGATGGCCATAAAAAGGTAGCTATCCTGATCTGTTCATATGATGTATGAACAGGAGGAGCAAAGTGCTGAGTGTTCAAATTGTGTGCTTGTTCTGCCCTATTCTTGGCGTTGAAAGGCAGCTTGTTTGTTATTCTTACAGAAGGCTAAGGGCAATGCTTTAATTCAATGTTGAAGTAAAATAATTTAACTGCTAGTTTCATCAACTTGTGATTAGTCAGATTAATTTTGCCTATTCAACTTGAATCAAATTAACACTGAAAGATTAAAAAATAGTGAATTAACAACCACTTTGCTCAAAAAGCAAGATTCTCATCTCAATTGTAGTTGTAAATCAAGGACTATCTGTACATCATTTTTTTCTAGCTATTCCATAACTTTGAACAGTCAACTATCTAGTTGATGGGTGTCAAACTCACTGCATCACATTGCTGTCACATGACGTTTTGTGACATTTCCCCCCTTTGCGGAGCTGGAATGGGCGTGGCCTGCATGTGACACATCCGGCCCATAGGCCTCCAGTTTGACATCCCTGGTCTAGTTTAATGAAAAGAAGAACTAGAAGTGCCATGATAACAGTGTTCCAATATCTCAGGAGTTGCCACAAAGAAGAGGGAGTCAAGCAGCTGAAGGCAGGACTAGAAGCAATGGATGGAAAATAATCAAGGGGAGAAGCAACCTAAAACTAAGGAGAAATTTCCTGACAGAACAGTTAATCGGTGGAACCACTTGCCTCCAGAAGTTGTTGAATGCTCCAACACTGGAAGTTTTTAAGAAAAGATTGGACAACCATTTGTCTGCAATGGTATAGGTATCCTGTTGAGCAGGAGATTGGACTATTCATTAGAAGACCTCCAAGGTCCCTTCCAATTCTGCAATTCAATTCAATTCTAGCTGAACAAATAGCCATAAAGCAAGGATTATCACTACTCTTTTTTGATATCTGTAAAGAGATTAGCCTGTCCTAACCTGACACCTGTCAGGTATATGGAGGCCAAAATCCAGAATTGCAGCATGGATAGCCTTGTTAGCATCAAGTCCTGGGAATTATGACCTAAACATGCTTGAGATGTGTTTCAACTTCGTAAATGTTACTTGAAATTACGACCAAAGTCGAGAGCAAATCTATGTAAAGCCCATTTTCCCCCTCTCTTTGCAATAAAAACTAGACATTTAACATTGGGATGGAAGAGCATAGATCTTTTCTATCTTTACTTCTGTAGTAATTTTTTGCACTCCAAACATTTTTTTTCTAAACATTCCTATCATAAAGGAAAGTGTAGTTTTCTTTTGAAGCATGTAATGCAGCTAGATTGAAATTTGAGGAAATGACTAAGATAAGTTAGCTCATCCTTATTTCTTTGCTTGAATCACAACCTTTCATGGATTTTTAAACTATCACATCACTAAATGCATTTGTGAATATTCTCCAGTAGGGTCATTCACACATTTGAAAAGACTTTGAGTGAGCCTAGTATCCCTGACTCATGAAAAAACAGCAGGTTTTTCTATGTAGAGCCAGTGCAGAATTCCTTGAAGCAGCTCTTTTTCAGCCTTGGTCAGAAGCCTGGAAACACTTGGGCTGCTTTAGTGATTATAAAGATGTACTGTGCATATGTTCAGAGCATATGTCAAGCACTTTTTTCAAATACTTTTTGAGGTGTGCACAGCCATAATACCTAAATGAGGCTGGGTACAAGATCAGATTGCAGGATGGCAGTAGTATTTTTAAATAAAGTTGAAACAATCGGGTTTAAACAATCCTTCTGTCAATACAATGCCTCCTGTTTAAAGATGCTTTATTCATTTATTGTTTATTTACAATGTTACATTCTACTTTTCTTCCAATGAACTCTAACCAACTCTTCTCTTCTCAAAACACAGATGATTCAGGTGTGGCTGACTAAAAGTGACTCAATGAATGTCTATGGAGATGCTCAATCATTCAGGTCATGGTTGTTGTCCCAGAAGTGCTTTTCATTGGTGACTGGACTTTTTTGGATTTTTTTTCTCCTGGAATATATTTCAGTTCTCATACAAGAAGATACTGAAGTTCCAAGAAGAACTGAAGAAGCTTCTTGGATGAGAAACAAAACACATTCAAGGAGGACAAAACAACAAAAACAAAGTCCAGTTGTCTTTTGAAAAGCATCTTTGGGTTACTGAATGAGCTTTATGGTCAGTAAACCATTGTAACTCTTTACAAACCATAGTTTAATATGTGTTTTTTTGTTGGTATTTCAATGAATTCCTTCAGAATTTATGATATGCAAATGTAGTAACAATGTCATGATCTGTGACCTGGACTTTTTTTAAAGGCATCCGATTATGAAATTCGACAGTATGAATCTGCCAAATGGGTGTGTACATCTCTTAAAACCGTAGATTGGGATGCAGCCATCAATGCTGGCTTCATGAAGCTCTTGAACTATATTAAAGGCAAGAATGAAAAAGGTAATATACAGGGTATTGGGGCACCAATGTATGCATCCTATTTTCCTGAAATTGTTCTTTATTCACATGAAAAAAATTCATGCCACACAGACATATTTCATCATTTCCCAAAATGTTTGCTTTCCTAAATGTCTTACATACATATTCTAAAATCTTTTATTGGAAGCTGTTCTCTATTTTCTGGCTAAAGGCACATACAAATATTTTAATACCCATTTCAAAACATAGATAAAGAAGTTCTTAAAGTTATTAGAAAAACAACCATTCTGAGAACATTCATTTTACCAATGATTATGAGGTCAAATTGATTCATTCCTCTAAATTTTTGTTTAAAATTGCAAAGAAGTCTTTAATAATTGCATTGGAACCAATTTTCCTCTGCAGTAGTCAGGTACATTTTTAAACATTACTAAAGCTACTTTATTTGAAGGTTGAACTGGATTTCTGCCCAGAAAACATAGTAGATATATTTGGTGTTTGACTGAGTTAGCTTAAGCTTAGACATTTGATTATATTTATTTTGTGTGCAATTTAATATTGAACTATATGTTTGCCTGTAATGAAACTATTTTAATCATTGTTTCTGGCTGATGATGGTATTATTTAATGTATGAGAGATTTCAGGATTTTAGTATCCTAATTTAAAGACTTAATCCTTAAAGTTTAGCAATGTGCTTACTTTGCTTCTTGGTTGGACTAGTGATACGATTCTTCCTGCCTTTTGCAGGAACAAAGATAGCTATGACAGCTCCAGTGACATGCTATGTCCAGCCAGGAGCTGGCCCGTTCTCTGAGTCCATCACAACAGTTGCCTTTTATTTGCCATCTCAGCACCAGGCAAACCCACCCAGGCCTTCAGAAGCAGAGGTCTTCATCGAAACTAAGCCAGCAATGACAGTCTTTGTCAGGTAAATATTAATCTCTGGTTTCTTGGACTATAAAGGCAAGCCGGAATGGGGGGGGGGATATTATGTTCAGACATATTGTAATTCTATAGAGGAATTATTGAGTCTGTCATCTGCACCTCTATAACTGTCTGGTTTGGTTCGGCAACCCAACAAGACAGACACAGACTTCAGAGAGTAATTAGGACTGCAGAAAAAACTACCCACCTGCCTTCAATCAAGGACCTGTATACTGCACGAGTGCTGTGAAAATATTTACAAATCCCTCACATCCTGGACATAAACTGTTTCACCTCCTTCCCTCAAAACGACGCTATAGAGCACTGCAAGCTAGAACAACTAGACACAAGGGCAGTTTTTTCCCGAACGCCATCACTCTGCTAAACAAATAATTCCCTCAACACTGTCCAATTATTTACAAAGAACTTTATGATCCTTGACTCTTGATGAATGTATCTTTTCTTTTATTGAGAACATTTGCACCAAGACAAATT
Source organism: Laticauda laticaudata (assembly GCA_004320025.1). Lineage (NCBI taxonomy): Eukaryota > Metazoa > Chordata > Lepidosauria > Squamata > Elapidae > Laticauda > Laticauda laticaudata. The sequence continues at coordinate 9,695 of BHFT01020912.1, forward strand.
CCTTGTATGTCCAATCAAACTTGACCAATAAAGAATTCTATTCTATTCTATCTTACAATAAAAGTGTTAGTACTCATTGGTTAGTGCTTCTTGTCTGGACTAGACTGGGTTTCAGTTTATCACTTATATTTAAATGTCATGTTGATAGAACATGTTGTTCAATGTTTTTGAAGTGTAATAGTTTTTTTTTTAAATCTATTCAGGTAACACAGTCCCTGTTTAAAATATCTATTTATTACTATCTGCTACATATTATTAACTAGCCAGTTGGTATGTGTGAGAGAAAGATTCCCCCCACACCCTTTCTATTGATCTTAATATAATAATGTTTAATCAGTTGAGATGAAAGATAATTCTTGTTTACAAGAGTTGAGTGTAATGGAATATATCAGAGCTAAAAGCTATTTAAAATTGTTAATAACTTTTGTATGCCCCCTTGTGGTGGATAAAATGTTGTATATAGTTTTAAGTATTCTGGGATTTTAAAAAAGCCTGCTAAAATCAAAAGTTGTCAGATGTTCTCAGATAGTTTAGTGATTATAAATTACTAAATATATAGTTTTCCAATTTTTGGACAACTTAGCTTAAGATCTAACAGTACAAATAATAGCACGAAAAAGAAACTAGAGGATGAAAACAGGTATTCTATGGATGAAATTTGTATTCTATGAAAGGTATTTTATATGCCATTACATTTGCATCCTCTCATTTCTTCTTTCTCTTAAAACAGTCTTTGGAATTGGTCCCCATGTTATTTTTTTAAGTCATGAATCTCATTGTTCTTTGTATTCAGAACTAATTTATGTTGGTTCAGCATTCCATGCACATATGAAAACATGAGGGTACATGAGTTTGCTGTTTTTATAATATATGGATGGATTCTCTTTATGAGAAAATTAAACAAAGGGCAGATGATAGATGATTAAGAATAATATAAATCAGTGCTTAAATTCTGGAAAAAGTATTTAATTAACACTAATTTTGAGTTTTGACTTTGTATGTTTGGTCTAAGTACTGCTTTTTCAAAATATGCATGTCTGTTTTTAACAGATCATTTGGAGGATTTGCTAAAGCCAAAAGAAATCAAGATGAAATACAGGCACTTGCTGAAACTTTAAGGCGGGATGGAAGAACATTTCAAGAAAAGATCTATTATACAGCTGGTTATGACAGTCCATTTAAGTTACTAAACAGGCATAATGAAGTTTGGCTTATCAAAAGAAGCTAAAATCTTTCTATAGCAACACAGATTATAAGTATTAACTTTTAAATGCTTAATTTAAAAGGGAGTAGTTTTCCTTATATATGAAAGCTGGGTTTTTGTATATTTCTAACATATTTCTCCACTATTACCATTGCCTAAATTTCTATGCTGATATAAAATTGATCTTTTTTTCCTCCTAAAATATGGCTAGTAGAGTAATGCTAATAATTATAATATTTATAAACCTTGAAAGTGTGATCAATTCTGTTTTGTAGGAAATTAACTGAACTTTCTACAAAAACAGTAACAATGCTTAAGCCTTTTTTACTAAATTGGAGGCTTAGGAAATTTGAAAGGCAGGTAAAGCAACCTAGAATCTCCATGAATCTCATTGTGTTTTCTAGAGTTTTGTTTTTCTCCATTAGAAGACAAACTGTTAAAATGCATTATTTTGCTGCTGATCTTTGCTGCAAAATCAAGCATAATGACTTTTGACAGTGTTGATGTACTAATTAAATGAAAAGCCATCTCAAATCCCCCCCTTCCACAGCGAAAGGAAAAGGGGCAGAAAGTTATGTCCCTCTTGCATTACCATATCCTTTGGGGGGAGGAATTAAAAGGCAGCACTTTTTGAGCTGGACAAGAAAGAAGTTACTTCGGTAAGCCAGGAGATCCTATCTGCTTCCACCTTTAGCCATTTTGGAAATGTTACCTAAAAGGTAAGCCAATCCCCAGCTTCCTTTTAAATCAAATACTGGTCTGAGGATTTTTAAACACTTCCTACATGTCCTGTAAATCAGAGGTTGCTGAATTGGGGAGGCACTTGTGGATTGTTTAGGGGCAGTTTTTCGGGTGAAAGTGAGAGCAGCTTGCTTCAGAGAGGCGTCCCCATTCCCCTTCATCTCCTCAAAATATTGACTCTGGACCTTAATTCTTTGAACTTTGTCAATGCTTCTTCTGAATAATTATTGAATATATAGGTAGTTCTTGTTTAGCAATTGGTTCCAGCAGCTCAGTCATTAAGTGAAGTGGTTACTATGTGAAAACCATGTAACTGCTTATGATTTTTGTCCAACTTTCCTTCCCCCCCCCTTTTGCAATACTCACCCCAGTGCTAGAATAATTAACTAGAGTGCAATTTGTATTTACATTCATCAGAGAAAAGTAAGCAGGCACATAATAGGCAATAGACATTGAAAGGAAAAGCAGGTGGGCTGTTGTGCTTGCAGCTGCTTAGGAGGCAAAGAAAAGCCTTCCATGTGAAACTGTATTAGGATCTTGTCAGTTTCAGAGTGAGCTGGACTGTTCTAATCAAATTATTAAGATCACAGAGCTGTTACTTGTAGTTAGGACTTTGGAGGAAGTTCTATGCATGGACAAACAGAGTTCAGGAAATATTGTAGCTTGTTTAAGCAATCTGCAATGGGGCAAGGAAAGGGAAAAAAAACCAAATCTACCAAAGGATAAAATAATATAGTGCTGACTGATTATTGTGACAAACACTTGACTTGATAGAGATGCTGCAAAGGTCATACATGTAGGCATTAGCTGCTATTACATTTCCAACACTATTATAACTGCAAAAGGTCACTGTTTGAGGCAGTCGCTGAATGAAGACTGCCTGTACTTAAGAACTAAGAAGGAATATCCTTAATTGAAAAACCAGATTCCAGTTGATTGTTACACTTTGATGCCACAATGTATGTAAGCTATCATTCACATCAGAAGCGGGGCTGCACTGACATTAATAACTGGTTCACTGGTTGTGAACTCACACACACACGCGCCTCTTTGGGGCTGAAACACGGCTTCAAACATGTAGCTAATCTACTCAGGCAGCTCCAGTAGTGAGTACAGCAGGTGCAACGCAGAACTCGGCTGGGCAGTGGGGGAACAAGCAGAAAGTTAGTTATATGCGGAAAGGATAGTGCAGAGGTGAGTGGGCAGGCCCAGCCAGTGATCACAACTACCGGTTAGCCCGAAACAGGCTGACCAGTCAGCAGCCCACCAATTCACATGCTATCAATATTTAAGAATATTCACGCCTGAAGGAGTTGATTTTGCTTAGGTTCGACTGACACTAGTTTGTGCTTTGCTTTTGGGCGAAAATATTGGTGAGCTCTTGAAAGCTATAGCGGAGGGGATTTAGTTAACTGGCCCGCGAGAGTTCAATGCTGTTGTCTTGCATATAGCGTGCAGTGAGTCATTCTACCACAGAAACCTGCATTACTGCCGATCCATCTCGCTATAGTGAAAAGTAGCATAACTTGGTCAGAGAACAATGGGCCTTCCTAACTTTTACATTAATGCATTGTTAATGCATGATTCCCACTTTTATTGCATTATAAGCTGTGCATTTTTATTCCTGAAAGTTTATAAGGTGTTCAGTTTTTTTTAAGGATTACTGTATAATTCAATCCTGGTACTTCAGCTTAAATACTTATCGTGGATCTCCCAGTTATCCTGTATTTTTATTCAGTATAATGTGGAAAACTACTAATTGTATTGTGGCTTCTAAATGAAATTGTATTGTATACTGTTTCTTCCTCTTGCTTGTGTATAGCCGACTTAAAACCAGTAGCTCAGTGACTCTTTGAAGTTATAACATACTCTCCAAGGCTACTTACAACTCAGATTTTAAATTCTAACGGCCACTTCCATCACATGGTTGCATTTTGGATGCTTAGTAACCAGACTACCCTTAATGTCATTTGCAGCATCGCAGTCACATGGCCAATTATGCTTTTTTTTTTTTTTTTAACCAGAAACCAGAGTGTACTTGGGTTTCTAGCAAAAAAATGCCCGTCATGACTAATGAGTTTCACTTAAGGACCGTGGTGTTTGCTTAATGGTCATGGTGCAAAACAGGTTGTAAAATTGAGTATGGTCACATAGTGAACCATTTAACAACTGGCATGATTTACTACCATAATTCTGGGCTCAGTTACAGTCATAAGTTAAGAACTACCTGTATAATAAGAAATAGCAAACTGAAAGAAACACATATACACATTTTGTGCCATAATTAATAGAAAATATTTCTCTAAATCTCTAAACTGTAGCAAGACATAACAACTCTCACTTTTAAATTTTCATGCCCTCTTACAATTGGCTTGATCATACCAAACACTAAAAGTGCTTTTAGTAGAAGAGGCAAGTCTAAAATTAGACATTGTAAGCAATTAAATGGTTTAGTAATAAACAAATAATGAAGCCCACAGTTTTTAAAATCAAATACTGTAGTTACAGCTTTACTAAGAACATATGATGTCATGTTTTCAAATTAATTATACTTGCTTTTGGGAACAAATCCTTATTTGGCGAGTATGCGATTTTGTAAAAACATCTTGGTTTAATAGGTATTGTATACATATGCATTGGTTCAAGCACAAGGAAGAAAATTAATGAAAAGAAACATGTCTGTATACGGCTGGTATATGTGCAAGTAAGTATATTAAAAATGTTCTGTTCTGAAGAACATTCCACAGAATTCCACAATGTTAGTTTTTCCCCAGACGAAACTGATCCAGATACGAAACTGGCCTAAGGCAGGGCTATCAAACTCCCAGCCAATGGGCTGGATGCATCACACACTGACCACACCCACACCAGGTTTAGTGAAGGGGGGGGGAAAGTCCCAATACATCAATCACATGACACCATGAGTTTGACACCCCTGNCACACTGACCACACCCACACCAGGTTTAGTGAAGGGGGGGGGGAAAGTCCCAATACATCAATCACATGACACCATGAGTTTGACACCCCTGTTCCAAGGGAATCCAGCAGTGTTCCTGAAGTAACTCTACCAGCATGCTAAGTGGTTTGTGAAGCATTGGACAGTCTGTAGAAAATTGCCCTAAGGACAATTCCTCCATGGTTTGGAGGGAAAAGAACATTCTGGAGTTTCCTGGAATGTCGTTCCTATAACATCGTTTTGCACATGCAAAACAATTGAATTTTTCAGCACATACTTAGAATTAAGGAATGCTTTGTTTTTATTATCTTTGCTTATTCTATTGTAACTAAGAACCTCAGCCCATCCACTTCATTCATAGGTGTGTTTGTGCACTTGTACAACCACATACACATGGATGTGAACACAGCTTCACACAATGGATGCGAAACATAGGGAACTGTCATTGCCATGGGCTGGATGTAAGCTTTGTCCTGGATTATATTATAATATTTTCCTATTATTGGTAACGTGCCATAGATTCTATACAACTGGTTCCTTTTAACATCGTTGGAAACTCATCCCTTTGATACAGAATGAGTGAAGCGTGATGGAGCATACTCCAATGCCCTACCTACTTTCTGCTTTTCACTGCTAGCTTCAAACTCCCTGGTTTGAGAATAAGTACTGCAGGTAGATTTTTTCACGCACTCCTGTGTCCAAAACGTTTGAAACATTTCTGAACATTCTAAGAGTTGAGTACACATTGCTGAGTTTAAACACAATATTAGGCAAAGCCTGGCTCAAAAACGGTAACTCTTGAGAGGGACCTGGGAGCCCTCAGTGTACGATCACTTAAATATGAGCCAACAATGTGCAACAGCAGCCAAAAAAGCTAATACAATCCTTGACTGTACAAACAGGCATAGAATCAAAATCACGTGAAATGTGAATACTATTCTGTAAAGCCTGAGTAAGGCCACACGTGGAAGACTGCATCCAGTTTTGGTTACCACATTGCAAAAAAGATGTTGAGACTTTGGAAAAAGTGCAAAGAAGAGCAACTAAGATGGTCAAACATGTTTTTGGAGACAAAAACATGAATAACGGTTGCAGGATTTGGGTTTGGCTAGTCTAGAGATAAGAAGGACTAGAGGGGACGTGATAGTATTGCAGTATTTGAGGAGCTGCCACAAAGAGGTGGGGGTCAACTTATTTTTCAAAGCACCAGAGGGCAAGACAAGAAACAATGGATGGAAACGAACGAAGGAGGGAAGCAACCTGTAATTAAGGAGAAACTTCGTAATAGTAAGAACAACCAGTGGAACAGCTTGCCATCAGAAGTTGTGGGTGCTTCATCACTGGGGTCCCAAAGGTGCTTTTTCAAGAGGCAACTGGACTTTTCTGTGTTTTCTTTGAAGATATTTCACTTCTCATCCAAGAAGCTTCCTCAGCTCTGACTGGGTGGTGGGTCACAGCTGAAGAAGCTTCTTGGATGAGAAGCAAAATATCTTTAAAGAAAAACCAGAAAGTCCAGTTGCCTCTTGAAAAAGCACCTTTGGGGAAACCATGACCTGGATGACTGAGAATCTCCATAGACATTCATCACTGGAGGTTTTGAAGAAGAGGCTGGGCCGTCACTTGTCTGAAATGGTATCGGGTCCCCTGCTTGATCAGGGGGTTGGAATAGAAGACCTCTAAGGTCCCTTCCAGCTCCATTCTGATTGAAATAGCAATAGAGTTCTCAGTCAAGATAGGCAGACCAAGGTGGATACATAGTTTCAACATGGTTAATTTTCTCTTAAGTTTTGGAACTAAAATGCAGGGGGTTTTTTGTTTAAAAAAGCCATTCCAAGCTGATACACCCTCACAGCAACCGCGGTGTTTTTGGAAATGATGGATATTATTGCAAATGTCAAAGCTGCTCTCCCCATAAAAACTCAAAAGTGAAATACATGGAATGTTCTCTTTTTTTCCTTTTGGATCTTCTCGATTATGTGGATGATCATTCTTAAGAGGAAAATCAAACATATGAGAGATATAAGCACCATCAAATAAATACACTTTAATGATAGCATCTGGATTTCCCAATATGATCCTTTGCTAATGTTTATTTAAAGAGATGTTGCATGGAAACATGAATGGTCATTAACTCAAGTAAGATGACAAATGGCAGCCTTGTTTATTAAAGCAGAATCACAGCATTGTCTCCATCATCTTCAGTTGATAAAGATCCCTGAAATATACAGTATTAACAATATAGAGATGGAGGGCAAAAAAGGAGTCAAGTGTTTTTCATCAAAATAAATTATCTACATACAGGATTTTTCTTAACATCTAAAAATGTAGAAATTCCAAACTCTGAGAAAACAAGAATTACCTTAAGAACTTCCATTATGTACAAATATTATAAAAACCTTACAGACTATCAACTTATGCAAAATTCCTTTTCAAAAATTAAAAGCTTCTTTACAAAACTGTGAGCAAAACTGCAGTTACTTTGTAGTTTTGTTTACAAGGAAGAATTTTTTTTAAATCAATGATAAAATCTCAATAAACATTAAGTCTTCTAAATGAGCAGTGTTATTTCCCCAGAAAGAGGAAATGCTGGCTATTCCTAAAAAGTAAAAGTAATTGTAGTGCACTCTTTGGTAACAAAAAGACAAGTTACTGTTGAAACTTTCAAGTGATATGTTATTCAAAGCTCTTCTCCCTTTTGACAAACAAAAGCTAACAATACAGTTTTATAGAAAAGGAAAACATTCTTCACAGTTCTATGGTGTAAGTTCTCCAATGTTGCATTTACTTTAAAATCGAAACCTTAATAGCTGCTTATTATGTTTCCCCTGAATATATCTACATCCCCATTATAAGTCTGCAAATATTTTAGGTCTCCAAAAGGATACCTCAGACTGTATTCAGAAAAACCACAGAGAATAAATGGCTTCTGTAAGTCCAAGCAGATGGATTGTAATATGGCTGCACAGCAGTCACTTCTGTATCACAAGTGTCCCCCACTCCGATGTAATTTTTAAAATTTAAACTAAACCTTTGTTGTATTATTAGGACATGGTTAGCTCATAAGAGGAGATTAGATCTCATCAGAAGCAGCAGTGGGACAATGCCAGTCCTGCTAACTAATATTCGGCTGCACATTTCTTTCAAATAGTCCCTGCGGAAAGTTTACTAAGTTTTATAAATATAATACTTAAAAAGTTACTGCCACCTTTACCATAGAAGCTTCCCATTTATTTTTTGCAGACTTACTTAGTTTTTTACACTCTCAAAAAAGGAAAAATAAAAAAGCATGCTCAAACTAGAATCCAAGAACTGTCATTCCTTCTTGTTATTAAGGCTTGAATGCAGAGGTCTGATGACTAGTTTTCTTTTTTCAAACAAAAAAAGTCAGTCCAATTGAGTTGAACAAAATATCAGTGTACTGCATCATCTATACAGTATCCCACACACAAATTCACCCTAAATTATACTTGGACTCGGTGCTTTACTGGTTACGTATGAAAGTCTAGCACCTTAAACCTCATTTAAACGTTTTTTTTAGTTTAAATGCTAATATTAAAAAAACCAAGGGCATTCTCTGTTACCCATTAAGATAACAAGTCCTTGAGCACGTTGTCATCCTCAGTAGAGTCTCTATTTTCGTTACTATCCGTATCATCACTCTCAAATACATCGGGTGGTTCTTCTTCTGAAAACCTGCGAGTTCTGTTTTCTGCAGATTCAACTACTTCTACGTCACCCTCACTGATAACAGTCATAGGGCTACTCTGGATCCGGTTTCGAGCACTATACTTGCTACTTGCGGCAGAGGGCGGGGTTCGAGATCTGCTGTATCTTGTGCTGGAGACAGACAGACTCCTTGGCATGAGGCCTTCACTCTTGGCCCATTCCTCCTGAGGCCTTTTGGTCTTGGTCGGAGAAGCCACTATGCTCTCACTCAGATCCCCGATGGAATCTACTTTCGCTCTTTGAAATCTTGGGTCTGTGTTCTTTAGCATTTCTGCTGCGGACATACGAGAACTGGTGTCAGAGCGGCTCCCTTTTTTAAGAAGCAGCGCTTTGAAGTTGTCATTGCTGGTGGTGCTCTTGCGAATATTTCTCTGAATTGACCCTGTCTGCCTCAGGGAAAGCAGGTTTGGGGAAGAACTGGTAGGTGTGACCGGAGGCGATGGAGAATGATTCGCAGCATGATCTTCTTCAGAATCTTTGCGGCCAAGGACTTTCCTTTTGGATCTGGAATTGTGAGTTGGGAAAAACAGGAAAAAGTTACTAGCCGCTCTATATTAGGACTTATTTTGCATCCCAATACGAAAAAGATAATAAAGTAGTCCTCATTTAGTGACTGCCTCAGATAGCGACCACAATTACATCAGTGATGAAAAATTTTGACCAGTCCTAATATTTACAACCTTCACAAGAGTAAACTGCTATGTAAAAAAAGAGTAAGCTGAAGTAAATTCCTAAGCACAGTTATGGTTTCACTTTATGACCACTTTACTTGATAATCAAATGTTGCTCCCAATTGTGATCACGAAATGAGGACAACTATGCTTGTTAAGAAGGAAATATGAGTACAGTAACTACTGCTACTGAACTTATGGAAGTGTAGTTTTGGGGAAAAAAGGAATTGTATGCCATATTTCAGACATAAAAGTACTTTCAGTTTCTGGGCACAAATCTAAACCAAACAATGTGTATGCAATTGAAAAGTTTCTTCCATTGTTGTTTATTTTGTAAAGCAAATATTTGAATCTTGCTAAACATTACTTTTAATGAACGCATATTTCCAATCTCTTCCAAATTGAGGACAGTTTACAAATGTGCACTAATATGCATTTCACAATGAAATTGCCAAGAGAATGGAATTAATGAAATCAAAATAAAATGTATAAGCTCTGTGGGAACTATCAATCCAGCAAGCATTTAACTTGACTATCAAACAGCAATTAGCAAATTGGACACAGTGGTTCACTATTTAGCAACAGCACTCAACTAACTACATTTATGGTCACATGGTGAAAAGGACATTCATTAAAACAACAAGGATATGCATGGAAGGGGAAAAACCCCAGAATGTATAGTTTAAAGGAGGGAACAAACATGTGATCATCTGAACTGCATTCAATACAAACTGTAATATTAAGCATGTCTTCCATGTACAACAAAAATCTTTAAAGTGACTCAAAAATAATATGACTCATCTTTAAAGTGACTCAGAATAAGTATGGCACAGTTTCTGGTCTCTGTTGCAGTAGACTTGGATTACTGTTTGCATTTAATTAAACACAGCATATGGCAGCCCCACCAATATAATTCCATTCTGGAAGCAGGACCCATCGCAGAAGAGGATGGTACCAATTCAAAATGGCTAAGCCTCTAGATAAAACAGGAGGGAGGGGAGAGCTGCGGCAGAATGGTGGTGAAGAAAGCTGTACGATGGTTTCTGGAAATATAATGCTATAAATAAAAATTCTACCCAGCATATTTCTGGTCATACATTCTGTCCCTAAAACAAAATAGCTTGTATATTTTTATGGACTTGCAGTAGTACACATTAGCAAGAAATGTTAAGAACAATGGAAAAATGTTATTTCTCCATATTCAGTTTAACAGGGAGAATAATTTGTTAATGGAAAATCAGAAAAGATTGGGAATGCAGATTGTATCATTGTTGTATCACTGTAGCAAATTGAGCAGTGATACATTCACATTACACATTGTGTTGTAATATGAAGATCAGCATTAATGCACACTGCTATTCTCTATTTCTGTCTTACACAAATAATCTAAACAGCACCTATTGTTTTATATAACTGTGCAATACAGACCCCCCTTAAAGAGCATTATCCAGAAAATTAAAAAAAACCCATAAGAATACAAAACTATGACATTTAAATTCATTTATAAAAATGTAGTTTTTTTCCCCCAAGGCCTTTATCATTTATCATTCTTTATCATTCTTTTTTTCTTGCCTGAGAAGAAGCCTCTCCAGACAAGCATGTAAAAATCTATGACTAACATAATGATAACATGTATAATATAACTTATTTTAATTGATATTATGGTATCAGTTAACATATGGCAACCTATGTAGTGTACAATATGTAATATGAAAGCATCTATACAACAACACCTTGGAAGATGCAATGGTGTGAAGCTCACCTACTCACGTTTAAATGATATTCTCTCACGCATCGTTTTTTCCCTATTTATTTATTAAATTTTTATCCTGCCTTTATTACTTTATAAGTAACTCAAGGCAGCGAACCTATTCATAATACTCCTTCTTTCTCGTAAATTCCTTGAAATGTCCCCTGTTGAGCTGAGAGAGAAGGCCTGACCCAAAGTCAGCCAGCTGGGTTTCACACCTAAGGCAAAACTAGAACTCAGAGTCTTCTACTTTCTAGCCTGGCACCTTAACTGCTAGACTAAACTAGCTCCATTTCTGGTCTTGTTCTGATCATATGAGGTTGAATGCTACATTGGTTATACCTGTCTGAAGAGCTATTTTATTTACCTAAAAATTTGTAATGTCAAAATGAATGTTTTATTTGTTTTTAGTCTGTTTTCTTCTCTCTCTCTCTCTCTCTCTCTCCCTCCTCTTCCCGAAATTATCCTCAATTTTCTTACTACATGGAAGAAAAATTCTCTTTTACAGAATTAAAATTGACAATTGTGTCAATTATTACAAATTTAACTCAACTCATGAAATAGCATAGTCCTAGCAGCAAAACTGTTCTTGTTGTCATGCTTTAACATTGCAGGACCTTGCTGCTGTCACCAGATTAATGAAACCTGGGTGGTAGATCTGTGCTAGAACTTTATTCTCGTGGGCTCTGCAAGCAATGTGTGTAACGTGTGTAAAAAGGTGGGCCTTGCATGATGACACTGCTGTCATCAAATGGTCCATGACGACTCTTCCCCCTGTAGACACAGGAAGACACTGTTGATTGCAAAAAATAAGCTGGACATGATTTGAAGTTATCTTTACCATGGTTCCTATCCTGTGAAAGTCAACATAACATTCTACCACACTAGGACATAACAAGCAAATCTTTGTGGCTTGAGTAACTAAAGAGTTGCAGTTTCTGTGCATTATGAATAAAAGCAGGAACACGTTGATGTATGTTGTGCAATCAATTTCAATTTTACTTTGAAACTAGCTTAATAAATGGCAATAAATGACCACTAGATGGAACCAATGCTTCATGCTAGATACTACAAATCAGTAAGTAATACAGTACTTTATTGAAGTTCTCCTGAAGCATTTTTAGAGGGTATTGGTTTCTAAAAAATTATCACCAAACAGCCTTGTTGTAAAAAGAATGTTTATACTGACTTCACCCAGCCTTCCTGAACCTGAAGCCCTGCAGATGAGTTGGACAATAACTCCTTCAAAAGATATTCATAATTTAAATCATTTGTGGGGAAAGCTAAAGTAGCTGAAATGTGTATCTATAATCATTTCCCCTCTTTAAATTAAGGAAGAATTCGATCAGGGTAAGGTTTGTCGGTATTGCACGTTTCAGTTGATAAAGCAGCATGTCATCTTTAATTAAATTATGGCAATCTCTATTCTGGCTATTGTATGTTTTCCCCTTATGACGGTTATATTGTGTTTACTTGCCAGTTTAAGCCAAGCTTGCCATGAAACATCAGAGTTGAGCCTCTGTCCCAAACTGCACCAGGAGTACGAAAAAAAAAAGAGATGGAAGGGAATGAAGAGAAAGAAAAAGATACACAGAAAAAGCAATAGTATATGTTAAATCATGTAGACTGAGACAAGAGCACAATCAAACAAGGAGTAACCTGGCACCAAAAAACCATGGCTTGATCATGTAATAAAACATAATTCTGTTGGTAGGAGAGTTACATTTTAAAATGAACAAAACATCATTGTACATCAATTAAAGATATTACCCCTACAGGCAAAGGATGTGGGACATGGATGCATTAATGAATGAAAACTGGATAGCACAAACATGATGACAAGAGAAATGCTCCAAAGAAACTAGAAAGGACACCCTTTCTAGTAATCTTATAAAAACAATTTAAGCAGTACCTGTGAATGGCTGCAAAAAGATCCTCAGTCGTCCTTGGTCGACTTGGCACTGCCATTATCTCACTGCCTTCCCCATAGCTTGGGCTCTGTAGCAAAAAGCTGGCTGCTGCATCAGCTTCAATTGCTTCAGCTAAAATACGAGGATGAAAAAAAAAACCCAAGCAAAAATGTAATCTAAAGCAACAGTTGACAAAATGACAAATGAACAAATACAGTCTGTACATTTCTCACAAACTGTGCAACAATCTGACCTATTTTTTTTAAAATAATGTTCTCAGTAACTGGTGTCCATGAAAGGCTTTTACTGGTTTGTGAAGAAAATTAAAGCCTAGTGAAAGTTTTTGGAACTTTCCCCCAATAAAGAAATCAGCATCAGCTTAATTCATAAACCTATAATTTTGCGCCACCAATTTTTTTAGAATTGGGATAAAGCTAATAAAATCCTATCAAACAATTTTTTTTAAAGAAAAGAATTAAGATCATAATTTTATTACCAATTGTAATCTGAGCTTTCTGGTTTTCCTTAAGACTAGTATGAAATTATATTGATGACATACAATCTTTACCATATACAATATAAAAATCTTTACTGTTCTTATGATGTGACTCTCCATAATTCCAGATGTGATTGTTCACTAATAGATTAGGTCAAAAGACAAAACACAGTGGAAAAAAAAACTTACAACTTTCATCCCCTTGAGAAAACTGTTTCTCTGCTCCAGAGATGCTGTCTACATTTCTGTCTGGACTGCTTCGTTCACACGAGGAAGCCGTCTCCTCCTGCTGGGGCTGCAGAATAGAGAACCTGGTTTCATAGGAGATAGGACTCGCAGCTCCTCCTTCTGAGAGAAGATTGTTAGGCTCCATTTCATAGGAACCAAATCCATCTGTAGGATAATTGTTAACCTGGCTGTCCTGTGAAATTTCAGCATCCTTCACAGTTGTATTTGGAATGCTTTTGGCTGTTTCACCCGCAGCTATTTTATCTGTTGTAACATCAGGCTGTGGGGGTGGCACAATCAGGAACAGTTTGGGTTTCTTTGAAACAGGCGGTGGCTTCTTGTTTGGCAATATATCCTGAGGCTTGCTGAGAAATCCAGATTGTTCCTGAAGGGATGAACATACAAGACTATTACGAGACTCTTGGTTCTGCACCAAAGTTTCTTCAGCTTTGTCTGGTTGTGACTCTCTGGCAAATGAGTTAATTATGCTTATTACATTTCTGGGCACTTTAGCACTGATAGGTTCAGACCTTCTGCCAGTTAGGCTACAAACAGAAGCTCTCTGGGCTTCACTCCCAACTGCATCCGGCATATCACTGTATCCTCCTGACAAATGTGATTTGAAAGGCAACTCAGCAGAAAAAGGATCCTGTTTTTTCCCCTGAGGACTTGTCTTGGAAACAGAATCGGCTGGCTGCTCAACCTCTGACTTCATAGCTTTCTTCACTGACCTCAGTTGTACCATCTGGAGAGCTTCAGTAGTTATGAGTGGCATTGCAGGCCTTGGAACATCATCCTTATTTAAGGGCTGTTTTGCATTGTTGCAAGAACCTTCCAAATTATGTTTCTTGAAAGAGTATGGTACAGGTTTATGGCCATCTCTCATGAATCTGGGATCTAAGGGTGGGGCTGGTGGAGGAGCTGAAGTTCGAAAAATGGGTGGGAGGCAATGAGAAGAATCGGGAAGTGATGAGTGAGAAGAATGAACTGAAGTATCTTGATTATTAAACCATCCAATATTCTGAGGAAAAGAAGTGTTTGTGACAACATCAGGGGGAGGAGGTGGAAAACTTGGTGATTCAGGTGATTGAGGAAGATCAATAACATCTGTTCGGGGAGGTAGTGGGAGAGGAAGAAGAGGGTCATTGAAATCTGAAGATAGTAGTGAAGATGATGTAACCAGAGGGAAGCTCAGGGTAGGATCAGGTTTCTTCACAGTTCCTTCAGCAGATGTATTTGATGACAGAGAGGTGGAAGAGGAAGACACTGAAACGGAAGACAGTAGGCTTGATTTTCTTTCAGGCACTCTTGGCTTCATCTTGGTCTTTGCGTTTCCCGTTGACATAGACTTTAGAATGACAGGCACTGGTGTAAGTGCTGTGGGTGTGTTGGATTGGCTAGAATATCCACTAGATGGTGATGTAACTCTCTGTGATTTTTCTGGAGAAATAGCTTTTGTTTTGGCTACTCCAGAGGGCACTTGTGGTATTGAAGCCCTTGACCCATCATTAAGATGACTAACGTTATAATCAATTAGCTTTGGTCCAGCATTAGAGGAATGAATTGCTGTGGATTTTAAATGGTCATCCGGGATCCCAGGATAATCACTGTAGTAACACCACTGGTCAGTGTATTCTGATTTGATGCTACTTGTGTCACTCTGGGCTGGTGTGACTGCACAGATGGAATACATGTTGAGTCCTGTGGCAGACATCATGCTGCTACTGGCACTCACAGTGCTCTGGCTACGAGATCGCAGCACCCAAGGATCATCATAATCACTGCAGGGACTCTGTGAGGGTGAGCTGCCATTTTTGCACTGGAGGTTCAGTTGCAAGGAATGTTGAAGGCTCGCTATCAGCTTATCATCCAATACTTGTCCGCTGGACTGAGGTTTATTCTTGGGGGCTCTTCTAAGAGAATCTGTTCTGGATGGTGGGAGAGGTGGTTTTTTTGCCTTTTTAAAGGAGATGCTACGTGTGAGTGACTTGTCATTGGAACTTGCAAAATCTTCCAGAGATTTCTTCTCGGTTCCAGCAAACACATTAATGACACTATGCCTGGGATTTCCAAAGCCATTTTCACTGCAGCTTTTAACAGACTGGACATCTGAATCCACATGCATAGAAGGGTAACAGGCATCACTGTCCACAGAATATAAAGAGTGTGAGTCTTCTTTGGCTAAGACTCTTTCAAGGGTGTCAGAACCGGAGCAATCTGGAATGGCACATTTTGACATGTGTAAGTTGGTGGTGTCATTTCCATAATGGTTGAATTCACAGTGCTTTGCATTTTGTTTGATTTTGTCCTGTATGCTGTCCACAGTGTAACTTGATTCACTTCTACCATTGATGTCATGAGAATGGCTTGGCAAATGATGATTGTTCCTAAAATTATAGGTCACACTTTGGGGAATACTTTCTGTCGTGCCTGTATCACAAAAGGATACATACACCATTACACCGCTGGATGAGATAGTGGTGTCTGAGGAATGTGAGTGATGTGTTGAGCTGGTGTCACTCCAGGTGCCATTAGAATGACGTTGCTCTTTTGCATTTATTGTCCCATTGCCAACAAGATTGTCTCCAGGTTTTTGGTACAAAGAAGAGTTCGTCATTTTCCTATCTATTGTCTCAGGACTCTCTGCCAGGTTGTTATTCATAACATCTGAAGTGGATGATAGGGAAGCATTTGGTGTGATGATGGCAGAATATGCAACATGTGGAGAGATCATACATGCTGTGCCTTCTGTTTTTCCATTTTCAGATAATTCTTGAGATTTTGACTTCTGTAGCCCATTTATCCTACAACCATTTCTCATATCATCCATTCTTTCATTTCCTTGCCACACACCTACATGATGTAACAAAGGTCCACTTTCGGTTGACTTGGAGAGGCTATGCCTACGTTCAAGTAACTGCAGGGACACTCTTGCTCCAGACCGAGGTAGACTGTGAAAGCCCAGGTCATTATTTAGGCGAGTAGACATGACTCCAGCAGAATCACTCATCACAGACATGTTTCCAGAAGAACTGGAAAGCTGTGACATCTGGGCTGCAATTCCTTGGCCTTTCTGTGCACGTATTCGCCTAACTGAAGGTGGCACCACTTTAACTTCTTCTGTCTGACAGCTGGAGTCTTTGGTGCCACACTGATGCATAGAAGACTGACAGCTCTCAAGTTTTCCTAGTGTAGAATAATGATCAGGGACACATAATGAGTGGCCCCGGATGTCATATTTGCCATTGCCAACTGTAGATATTAAAACAAAACTGTTAGAAAAATAAATATACAGCATTGTTATAGTTGCATTTAAAATGTGTTCATTAATAAAAAGTTTACATGGAACTCACATTTAGTTTTTACCATACAGGTTCCAATGTGTTCAGGTATTCCTAATGAAAGATTCTTGGCATTTTTATATTTGCACTATATATTATATATGTGATATATTAGATTTTTGAAAAAGATTAAAATAGATGAAAATGCATAAAGACAACAGCTAATAGGTTCCTTGTGTGCTTCATTTCAGATATATTTTAAATCATATCAGCTGGCACTATTGTTGAATCCAGCCCACAGCCACATTGGAGGTATTGGGGGGTCCTGGATGAGGGACATCAAGCTTTGACTGAACCCTGGGAAGACTGAGTGGATGCACGGAGCTTCAAGATCTGGGACTTTAACTACCTTTAAAGACCTGAATGGTGTACCAGGTTACTGGAGGAATCTTCTCACCTCAATGGAACTGGCCAACCTTGGCAGAGGGGGCATGCTACGGACCCATCAGTCAAGGAATTTTGGCTGGCAGGATGCAGGCGAAGGCCTTTCTTTATCATGGCTCCTAGAACATCTTAACCCTTAAGGTGAAATTGGCTTCCACCTTTTGACCTTCTGTAAGGGCCTGAAGACTCTGCCAGATGACTTGGAGCTAAAGTGGGGAATTTTGGAAGGGGGTGGATAAATTAAGAGGCAATCCCATCTCCACCCATAATGCATCCTGCTTTCTATCTTATCTCCCCATCTTTTTAGCTATAATTTTATCTTTGACTGTAATAATATTTTTTTTATCATTTTAGAAATTTCTATCTTGTATGGTTTTAATGCTCTTAATGCTGTGAGCGGCCCAGAGTTGCTTTGAAATGTGGCAAATAAATATAATAATAAAAAAGTATTCCACTCATTCCTGAAACTGTTTTCATATACTGATTCCAAATTGGAACATTTTTTAACATTTCTATAGATTTTTCAATAGTAAAAGCTATCTGATGATAGGAATGTAATATGAAAAACTTGCATAACATATGATGCTCAGCAAAAATAATAGTAACTCGCCATTGCTATAATTTAGGAGATAAGATGTTATTTTCCAAATAATGAGCACAGATCTGATGGAAACCTAATCCCAAAGTATGTGGAGGACATTGGTCGTATATCTCTTTCTGCTGAACATCATACAACTAACGTGGAATTTATTGTCAGAAAGCATGTAATGGCTATTAGACTATGATGTCTTTAGAAGTAGGTTAGATAAAGTTCTATGGAAGAGGTCAATCAAAGACTGTTAGCAATAAACTGTATTCTACTCAAGCATATACAAATGCCAGTTGTAAAGGCAGGGAAGGGGGTATATCTTCCAGCCTGTGATCATCTCAGAGCAGGGGTGTCAAACTCACGACAACACGTTGTTGTCATGTGACATATCACAACTTTTTTCCCCTTCACTAAACTGGGGATGGGGGGTGTCCAGTGCATGACACATCCAGCCCATGGGCCGTGAGTTTGACATCCCTGTCTCAGAGGCATCTGATTGGCCAGTCTAAGGAATAGAATCCTGAATTAAAATGTGCTTTGATTTAATCCAGCATTTCTGAAGTGAATAATTACAATTGTTTAATTGGGTCATTAGTGTATGGATTTAGATTTTTTTTTTCTGGCAACATCTGAGGATTGAATCACATTCTCATTTTTATATTCATAAATTATCCTCTTGACTGAACATGAATTTACATTCACTGTAATTTGCTGTTAATCACTCTCTAGGCAACGCATGCAGTTTTTTTTTTCTAATATGTCATACAAGTATGGATTCCAGATGATTATGTATAAGATACCTGTATTACATTTGTGCTTTTATTTTCTCTTTTTTTCATTTTAACATTCATTTTCCCAAATAAGATCCATTTCATTGGGAATTTCTTATATTCATTCTCGAAATTTGAAAATAACTTCCTGGTTCAAATAATTTTACCCTCCTCCAGAGATCCCTTTCACTTGGCAATACAAATAGGATGAAGACATGTACATGCATGGAAAATAGAATTACATGACCTTGTGCAGTTTTAAAAAATTGCTTTCATTGTGGTAAGTCTTGGAAGTTCTGGATGGATCATGGGCTGTGTAGCCTGGAAAAGGCAATACAAGCTATCTTTTCTCCAGTGCAATATGCAAGGCATATTCTAAATGGGTTAGAAGTAAGTGGTCATCAGAAAATTGAACAGTTGCTAGCACAAAGAAAGTAAACAGAAGAGGAAGAGAATAATAATAAGGTAATGTTTCACCTTATTTCACAAGAATTCAGAATTCTACATGAGGATCACAAGCTCTCATTTATAAAATCACTGTGTCTAACTGCATGAAAGGAGGATTGGATTCTGTGAACTTCAATTCCTCCTATCTCTGTTAAAATTAGAAGCACTTTAAAAATGAAATATGATGCTGCATGAGGACCTGTCTCAAGAGAGAGATAAAGAGAACTAAAATTCCAATTGTGCACAATTTGGACGTAGCTGTAGATGTTATTCAAAGCATCACAAAATCTTTATCATCCACAAAGATTTTAAATTATTTTTTTATGTGAGAACTCTGTTTATCACCAACTTTGCTGTTGGCATCATTCAAATGATGTTACAGGTAGTCCTCATCTTATGACCATTTCTTTTAATGATCATTGGGAACCACAATGGCCTCAAAAAGAATGCTTTATGGACTGTGAAGCATTTTCAGTCACTGCAAACATTTGCACTGTGGCCATGGGCATTAGATAATGTTTTTAATATTTTCATCTGTTTAATTTGTGGTTTTAATATGATCTGATATGCTGTTTTAACATTTGATTGGGAGTCACTCAGAGTTGATTAGAAGATGGGCAACTATATGTCTTTAATAAATAAACAGAATATTGATTTTGGGAAGTTATAAATGAGCTAAGAGTACAGATGAATTTGAAATATGTTTTTGAAATTAATTATAAGAGCCTTCCCATGAAAAAATGCTGTTCTTTTGAACTCTTAAAAAGCACAATAGGATGGGACTTTGGAGGTGGATCACTGGAGGGAATCAAACAAAGCCAACAATTACAATTAAAGGAGATTTAAATATGATGTAATAATACAGAATGAGGCAAAATATTTAATGTTGGATGTATTGAAGGATATTTGTGAAAAATGGCCATAGAAAATTACTTTAAGCATGTCTGCAGTATGCAGGTAGTTTTTAACCTAACGATCATAACAAGAGTCCAGAATTTCAATCTTAAGTCATTGCAGTGATTAAGTGAGACACCAATATGATCATTTTGCTTGACAACTGAAATCCCAGTTCTTCCGGTTGCAGTCATTAATTAACCACATGGCTCATTAAGCCAACAGAGCCAAAGGAGGGCAGGCAGCTCCTTCCATTCTTTGCATAGAAGACAACTCCTTTCCTGGACAAGCTGAATGAGGCTTGGATCTTTTCTAAGTAACCTGGATAACTTTGTTATACTGAAATTTACAAAGAGAATTGTTAAACTTTTGAAAGATTCCGTGAAAAGTGATAGAGAAAGAAAATAAAGGAAATGATGTGCTAGGTCTAGGACATTGTTTGAAGGAATCAAAGATCAAAATTGTTAAAAGAGAAAGGAATATAAAGTTGGTTTACATGATTAAGATAAAAATAGATATGTTGTTATCTCTGTTAACCTATAAGAGACTTTTGCTGACCACCAATGAACAACTAAGTTTCAAGATAAGATATATGAGATATATCTTATCAAGATATATCATATAAATAAGATATAAAATATGAGAAGAGACAATTTGTTGCATTTTAACAGAAGGTGACAAGTTATTAAAATTATTTGTACTTGTTCTCATGGAGGGAGAAGTCATTTCTTTATGTATTTATTTTCTTTACTATATTCTTATTTTTTCTTTCTTGTCATTTCTTTTCTTTTTAGTTTGTATTAGGTTTTGTTTTTTTAACTGTAATGTTCAATAAAATTACTGTTAAAAATCTTATAAAGCATAAGTATTATTGAGAAAGGTGACTATATAAATGGATTAAATAAATACATAGTCAAATATACTTGAATCTGTAGCATATTTTTAAAGATTTATTACAGGTAGTCCTCTACTTACAACTACAATTGAGCCCAATATTTCTGTTTCCAAATGAGACAGTTGTTAAATGAATTTTGCCTCTTTTTACAAACTTTTTTTTTGCCACAATTGTTAGGTGAATCACCGTAGTTGTTAAGTTAGTAACACAGTTGCTAAGTGAATTCTGCTTCCCCACTGACTTTACATCAGAAAGGTGCAGAAGGTGATCACATAACATTACATGTACCATTGTCAAGCATCTGAATTTTGATCACACGACCAGTTGTTAAGTATGGAAAACAATAATCAGTCACTTTTTTCAGTGCTGTTGTTAATTTTGAACAGTCACTAAATGAACTGTTGTAAGTCGAGGATTACCTGTATTTCACTTTTAAAAAGGGAGATATAGTTAGTAGAATAACTCACCCTCGTGAGATGTTAGAACTTGGAGAAATGTTTAGGCAGCAATAAAACTGACAAAGTTATCTTAATGTTCTTTATACTTACACAATAAAAACTAATTTTCACATTAAAGCTTTCTCCCACAGATGGCCTTTCCATGTATCATATAAAATAAATGTATGTATTCATTAAATAGATAATCTAAAAAGGGAAACTTTTTGGAGCAAAACTATCATCTGTGAAATGGCCTTGAAAATTAGCAAATGGTTATTATCGAATACCTCTTATCCACTAGTGACTTTATCTACATGTGTGCTATTTGCATTTCCTTGTAGCAAATCCCAGCCATTTCCAGTGTGGAACGAGAATTTTAATTTCTTGGTAGGAGACCAAATAATAATACAAAGAACACACTCACTATTCTTTCTTAGTGACCAGCCACACATTCATTTGGAACTTTTAAGAGGCTATCAGACTGTATTGGTTTCATAAGCACAATTAAATGTTATGAGTTTAGTTACGATAAGCAATTAATTGGAATGGAATACAGTTCTGATGAGCCATACCTAGCTCTCTTTGGATGTTGTCAGGGACTCCTGTAATAGTCTTTCTCCTTTTCATTTTCTTCGGCCGCCTTACCACACTGTCTGTGTAAATCAAAGACCTCCGTATGCTGGCTTGGCGGTCAAAATTCTCCCCTGATGTACAGTAGAACAAGCAAAGCACCATTATTTTCAAGCACTCTGACATCATGCACTTTCTTCCACTTGCTTATACCAGTAGTAGAAATGAAGAAAAGGCATTAATATATGATGTTAGCACTGTCATACAAAGCAGGAACAGATACAGCACTCTGCAACTATAAGGCTTAAAATGTAAAAAAAAAATGCATATATGGATAATTTCTTAGTGATTTGATCTCCTATGATTTTGGATGATCCGGGATTAGCAAGAAGAATGCCTGGGTTATCAGGTGTCAGCATGAGAAGTTGCTGACCCTTCTACTAATTATCTTTAGGAGAATGTGTTAAAACTTGTTGGATTCACAAAACACTGTAAGTCATAAATATAGACATGTAAACATATCTATATTTGTTTACACAGCAGCCAAATTAAGACCTAATCAGCACAACTAAAAATAGATTTTCAAGTGGAAATGGTTTTGGAAAACAGTTGACATACATACACATACAGTTACATATAACATCAAAATATACAGAATAATGACTGTATGTTACCAAAAATGATTTATTTATAACCGTATGTTTCTGTAAGTCTTGAGAAAAAAATACGTAAGTGTGGAATTAGGAATATTTTTTACTACATCTAAACCTATTCATAGAATTAGGAATATTTTTTACTAAATCAGCTATCTCTGATCAAAAATATAATATACTCTATTTCATTCTGATCATTCACAAAAAGCATACTAATTCAGAGCATTACTGGATAAACAAACTATAATTATAATGAACTGCTTTTTTACTTGAAATCTCAACTATGTCTATCACCAGTGGATGCTACATTTGCTGAACCCCTTGAATCAAAATGAGGTTTAAGTAAGTTAAGATGATTCATGATGCATGTAACAAAAGTAAGCCTTATAATTGAGTATGTGCTCCATCATAATGGACCCAACAGCAGTTCTCCAGGTCAGATAGCTATAGACGTTTACATTTTTTTTCCAGTGAGTTAATAAATTGACTACTTGTCATTACCCATATTTATATTCTGCTCTTGTTTCTATTCATGCAGATAGATTACAAATCAAATATATGTCACATTTTGGTTTTTGTTTGTATTCACAAAATATTCTATTTAAAAATTTCAAAAAACTAGATTAAGTTCTTTCATCTTGTCTTCACGGTAGCGAAGAAAAAAAAATATACAGATGTTTGAATACTTCTATACTTAACATTTCTGACTAGCCAAGTTATTTCTCACTGAAAAGTATCTTTAGCATATGCTAGAATGTGCTGTTTATGGATCCTCCCTAGATCAGGTCAATTCATCAGATCAGTTCTAAGGAAAACATGGGATATGCAAATGATTTTAAAGAGATGTTTTAACTCTACACATGAATATTTTCTGGATTATGGCAACACACTAAAGATAACTGTTTCATCCTCAGTTGCATGGACAAAATTTGGGGGTTTTGAGAAGATGATGTATGTGAGCCCAGACATTCTGTTCTTGTTAGATGAAACGTATCTAATGTTAGGAGTAAAGGAGCATTTGCAATTGAACAGATTATGAGTTTCAAACCATCAACTCTGCTTCTGTTCAACATACCAGGGAGCCTCTTACATTACTGCTTTTCTTTGAACAGCAGTACTCTATTCCATATTGTAAAAACTACAAAAAAATAAATTCCTCAGAGATGCCATTGTTGCTGGTGATTGCTCTTGGAAGAAGTGCCAAAAGCCTCTCTTTTCTATAAAAGTACTACAGTTGTCTACATCTCATCCCAATTTATATCAGTATCAGACTTTGCAAATGAGGGAAAGAATTAGATAATAACTAGATATAATCACACTTATAAGGCTCATTTTATTGTTCCTTTTTTCACTATTCTCATCCAGTCTTCAGTTTTCTATCACCAATTAAAATGGCGTTATAAGTGGCCATTTTATAAAATGTTCATGCAGATTAGTAAGGTACTGCTTGAGTTTGTTTAGCACACCCTCTAAATTAAACCTCTTAAGAAAATTGTTTGTTAACTTAAATTTGTACTCCACAATTTTTTCATATTAATTTCTGAGTCACTTATTTTGCTATAATTTACATTTATATAGAGCTGTTTAAATTTCACTTGCTAATTGAGGAACAACCTAATGAAGCTAGTTATGTGTAAGCAAATGAAGACTTTTAACTTTTACTTGATACAACCATCACCAAGTAATCTTGGTGATCTACTCCCTTTCCAAATATTTGGATAAAACCATATCCAGAGACACATAACAGCATTAAGAAAAGAAAAAGTTGCTGGTCTCTGGAAAAGTGTACTACATCTTGTATATCCCATACTGTATATCATGTTCAAAGCAAATTAAATTCCTGCTAATTCATGAGATTTAAGTCCACTTCCAAAGCTGATAACAACTCAGCAGCTTGTCCTGTTAACTTAAGTCTTCAGTACATTCATATCAAGTTTTAGTACTAAAATTTATCTTATTAGAAGAGCACTGACAGATGAAAGTAAAAGTGGGAAGGCATTATGTTCTTACAGACAAGTGAAATATCATGTCGATTATTAATTTTTATTTTACAGGCTTTTAATTTTTAAATAAGACATTTAAAGTTAATATTAGTTCAGCAATGTGGCTGGCTTAGACTGACATAAATATATTTCTAATGAAAAAACAATGGACTCTTATGACCTAGTCCTCTTGTCTCACACAGACCAGAGACATATATTTCATGATATATTTATTATACCTGAAAAAAACATTTCATCAAGAAAAATAATATTTGTGAGGACAATTTTTTGTGCAAACTTTGTATACTTACTCAAATAAAAATAGCCATGAAGCATGAAAAATGAATGCTTTAGCAGAGTTGAAGTCTTTCGTTTTAGAATCACATTACTCTTTGACCCATTTCTTAAAAACCCCTGTATCTACCTTTTGTGGGTCAAATAGGATTAAACAGCTGGCATCTCCCCTGTAAAATGTTTTTGACTTACATGTATTTTTTTAATCTTGTCTGTACCCATGACTATGGGAGGAGGATACTTCTGCTAATATAACAGGACTATCCCCAATTCTTTTGTCCTCTTGATATCACATGTTCCTCAAATCTGGAAGGATCTCTACATCCACCAGATTTGGAACGCATGCAGAGACTGCACAACTGAGGTGAAACCAATTTAGTGGAGGCCATGACTTTATCAACAAAGAAACTCCAACTGATTTCTACCATACATTTTTAAGAAGGCAGAAAATAAGGGGTGAAAATCTCCATTTATTAGTTTGCATTAACTATTTAACCTCCACAAACATTGTTTTGTTCTTCCAGGGTACATGGCTTTCTGTTTTATTTTTTTTTCCACTTTTTTTTTACTGAACTCTGACCACTGAATTATATTAAAATTCTCTAAGAAGGTAAGACTAATAATATAGTTAAGAAAAATATTAGTCACCAAATTGAAAAAGAAAGCAGCCGTTAATTTATTAATGAAAAAAATCAGTTGATTTAACTGATCTTGTAGATTAGCATGATTGCAGTTCAAAAATAGTGCCTTGAGTGTGACACTTCTTTTTAAGCAGGAAAGAACAAAACCCAGATGGAATAGGAATGATGAATCCCTTGGTAAAGGACCAAGAATTCAGTTTTCAATCTTTCAATCATGCTTCTCTTCTTGTGCCTCTGAGAAGGAACCTCCATGTTTTCTAAGGAACAGAAACAGCCCTAGAAAGCTATAGACAAGGGTTTTCAAACTTGGCAAATTTAAGACTTGTGGAATTCCTGAGCTAACACAACTCGAGGAAGAATTCTGGGAGTTGAAGTCCACAAGTCTTAAAGCTGTCAAGTTTGAAGAGCCCTGGGCTATATAGAAAACCAGAAATAATGATTGCTTTTTTTTTTTTTTTGCATCAACTTCCTAAACTATGACCTAATCTATCATCATGTCCAGCAAAAAGTCTCATTCAGTTATGCCTGCAATCTCCTATAGATCTTTTCAGATTCTTGATTAACAGATTTTAGGACTTTCGCTGGTCAACTTTTTGCTTCTACCTGCTTTCCCTCTTGCTTAATAATTGTGGAGAAAATGAAAGCTTGCTAATTATTTTACTTTGTCTTCCTCAGAGAACAATCTTACTTCTGATTTAAATTATTTTATTATGGGACAGCAGTCTCAGACAATTTTATTTTAGGTTATTAAGTGTTACTCATCCTTTTATGTTATTATTATCTTATTTCATAATTAAGCCTTAATCCTTTTATGTTATTATTTTTATAATATTCCAAAATGACATATATGCTATTTGATGGTGAATGAAATGAGCGAGATATTTTAAAAATAAACTTTTTTAAAAACTAGCAGAAACTTTATAATGAAACAAGTCATTAAAGAACAAAGATTACACTACAGAAAGTTCAGAAGTATAACATTTCAGCATTTTTCAGAATATTTAATCATTCAGCATGAGTTTTGAAGAGGAGAGAGTTCTGATATTGTAAGTTTAAAGGCCCTGATGCTTATCATCCGTTATCATTATTTAACATAATCAGTACTTTCTATAAAGGTATGATTTTGCTCTAAATATCATAAAGATATTTATGGATGCCATAAATCCATAAAATTAAAAGCTTACCTGTTACATTAATAGGGATAATATCAGTTGGGATTGCTTGAGCCTGTTGTCGCATCTTTTCCTCTGGAGTTGGCAGTGGAAGAGATTTGGTCCAATTTGTCTGAGTGTTGATGTCAGATAATTCATCAGGAGTTGGTGTTTTGGGTCTTTTGACAGGAATAAGCTTTTCCTCTTCAGGAGAAGGAGTCGAACACTATAAAAAACAGTATATCATTAATTGAAGGGATTTTATATTGCTTCAAAAATGAGCAAATGATAAATTGCACATTTTTCCAGCTATACATTATCTTATTTTAAATAAAGCACTTCTCCTGTGAACAAGATATTGTGACAGAATTTGAAAAAACATTTTTGACATCTGACTTAATTTCTTATGACAGTTTTGCGGAAAATTTTTAATAGCCAAAGCAAGAGTAATCCATGTTCAATTCCTTACTAAGCATTTAGTAAAGAAGTAATTGAATATTTAATGATTCATTCCATTAGTATATTAAAGAATATTCTATATTTACACTTAAAGACAGTCAACAGCAAGTCTATTCATTTATAAGCGACAAGTTAGTTTTTCTGCAATATTTGTACTTTCTGAAACATATTCAAAAGCAAACTCATTTGGGGCTTTCTTTTTTAAAAATTTGATTAGTTTTAACTTTAGCAACAGTGATATATTAATTCTTTTAGAAAAGCTATTGTTTTGGATTTCATCATGGAATTGCATACTCCATTTTTTTCTCACAACAAAGTATCTTGAGAGATAGGAAGTTGCAGAGTATCCCAGATTATATTGAAACTACTATGCAACCTTTATACTCCCAACAGTTAATAAATTCTTAAGATTTGATAAATGTGCACTGTAACATTAATTTGACTAAATGACAGCATTTGTTATATAAGAAAACTGAGAATAGGACAAAGTCTGTCTCAAAATTATGTTAATATGGACACATTTATAGGAATTTTTATAATAAATGCAATGGACAAACTACATATCAAGGAATGCAGTTTGGGTTAAAACGCTGCCAAAAATTGAGAATGATTTCACTGAGAACATAAATACTTAATATCCTCTTAGAGTCTTGCCTATTTATGAACATTTCATCATAAATCAACTGTGATGCTCAAACAAGTCATTAAACTAATATATGTATGGCACTGGCAGTTTCCATAAGTTCCCAATAAGATTTCTGACCATCATGGTATCCCGCGGTCACATGATCTGCAACCTTCCCTGCCAGCTTCCCACAAACAAAGTCAATGGGAAAGCCAATAGAAAGTCAAAAATTGTGATCACGTGATAACCTCTGTTAATGATGCCAGGATTGAAGTCTCTGAACAACGCAGTGACATGATATTGTGCTTTATGTTCACAACTTTTAGTGATAAAAATTCTGGTCCCAATTATTGTAATTAAGCAAAGACCGCTTGTACAGTAAATGCTGTAACCATTTCTTTCATTTCTTAGAAGTGTGTTTCTCTAAAATATGACAGATACCTTGGTGGGGAAAAAAGTACACATTGTGAAGTTGCACCAAAGCAAAGCAATCTTAGTCATAGAAACATCTCAACAATAAATCATAAATTACTATTTACTTCCAGGATAGCCTTATAATCAACTGGTTTTATTTTAAATTTTCCCAGCATGAACTGGTTTTGAAATTATATAACTGGCAGAAAAGAATATATAATATAAGAATAAGAAATCTTTCCTTTCTGAGTGCAAGATAGTAGAATGGATTTTTTATTTATTATGCAATAATAGCCAAAGGGGATGTTTCTTCTCTCTTAGATTCACTGAGAATGTAATAATACTTCAAGTATGATGCTGCTGTGTGGTAAGCCACAATATTTCAACATAATCATAAAAATACCAATTAACAATGCCAAAATTAGTAACTGTCATCAGATGATGACCCAGGATTGATTTTTTTCAAATATGAAAAGAAATAAAATTGCATATATTAAATAGTAAACTATATTTTTGTTGGGAAAGGGCTATACAGCTTTAAATACAACAAGATTGCTGACAAAGAGGGAAATCTTTGATGGATCCACAGAACAAAATACCAAGATATTAACCAGCAGAAAGAAAATGAATTTCTCATTTGGTTTTTGCTGTTGAACAATTAAACAGGAATTGATATCTTCTAATAAACGTTTTAAAACTTTCTCAATATTTTAGTGCAGTAAAGTATTTTGATTCAAGCACTATTTTTAGTGCAACAAATCCCACTTGGGGTCCTAGCATTACCTAATAGGAAAAGTATTTTTCTAGGTCAGGGAACTCCATACTTGGCAACTTTGAGACAGCATGGCTGTCTGAGGAATTCTGTAAGTTGAAGTCCACAAGTCTTAAAGTTGCCAAGTTTGGAGACCTCTGTTCTAGGTCATTCCAATCTGAATGTTGCTGAGAAAATTTCAGTGTTATTGCAACTGATAAAGAAATGTAAACATGGATGGTTTGCAGCAGCTGAAGTAATGCACTGGCGTTATCAATTACTAAATGTCCTAAAATTTTAATTCTAGAATTCTTAATATTTTGGGAGAGTGAAATTTAAATCCAATATGAGATTATTGTAACAAATAAAACTAGACAAAGGACTTTTTTGGGATCAAAAATTCTTCTGCAGGATCAATGCAAAGAAGAAGCCTACTGTACATTTATCTTCTGTCTCCAGGGATGTGTAATCAATCATCAATCAATCAATCAATCCAATACTCACTAAATGAGGGAAGATTCCAACTAATTTAATAGGAAGATGCCCATAACCATTACATAAAAAATCTACACATTAATGGGTAGAAAAACTCCATAAACTAAATAAAATGCAAAAGTAGACCCTTTCAATTGAAAAAATTGTATATTTTGCATTTATTCAGTTTCACACTATATAGTTAGTAACTTAATTCCCTTAAACAGCAATAGTATGCACATTTAAATGGAGCATATCCAACTGAACAAATGCATTTTTATCTAAAGTACCTAGTTAAACTACACAAACCTAAAACAGGTAAACAGTATCAAGTATGCTTAACATTTGGATGGAAAACAACCAGGAAACCCCAGGGTTTTATGCTAGACTGGTAAACTGAACATTTTTCCAGAAGAGAATAACAAACCATATTCAAGAAATCTACTTGGACTGTCAAAATAGATTCAGGAATTGCATCTTGCAGAATTGTTCTCTTAATCTTAATTGATGTCTTTAGGATCTTATATATTAATAGTTTCTTTTCTTGATATAGATTTCCAAGTGCATATGTCTTACATACTTTTATCAAAAAAAGGTTGATGTAGCACATAGAGCTACATTTTAATTGTGGATTTCTATAAATCAAAATTTTTCTGATACAAAGTTCATTGCATAATGCAGTCATATCAATACAATGAACACATATATCAAAGTCCTATTTATCTTTGTACAATGGTATTTAAAAGTTTATGAACTCTTTTGAATTTTCAATAATCCTGCATAAATATGATCTAAAACATGATCTACTCTCCAAACAAGTTCTAAAACTACCAGTAAATAAAGAATGTCATATTGATTTTGAAATATTGAAAATTCAAAAGATAACTTTTAAGCAACACTGCATTCTTTGTCAGAATGTAAAGTTACTCATTTAAACAAAAATCTACTCCAAGCAACACCAAAAGTTGACTATTTTAAAAGATTTGGGAAGAACTTGAATTTTAATCAGTCATGAATCCAGCTGGTTGGTCTTCTGTTTCTTCGTTCATTATCACAGAATTGAAAGATTGTCTTTAAGGGGGACTGAATATATTCATGGAGGATGTGTCTATTAAAGCCTATTAGGCTTAAGTTTTAATGAGGGTAGTAAGTTTTCCACTGAAAGGTAGTAGTATGCTTCAAAATAATTGCAGGGGAAGAATGATAGAAGACAGCCTCCATCTTCTTGTATGAATATCCTACAGTTGATTTTGTGAAACATAATAATTGATTCGGATGACCATTAAGTTAATCTAGCAGGGCTATTGTTCCTATCACTTTCACCTACATTTTTCATAAAAATTATCAATTTAGAAAATATTCAAGCAACAGCTTTCTGATTACCTCTTCCTTTTCTAAATCTAAAATTACATCACAAGAACTATACAAAACAACAATAAAATCCCTTTTTCCTGTTACCTTTACACTGTAGGAAGCCAGCTATTTGTGCTGGAATTCTTAGATGCAATAGACATCCTTTTGATGGGCAGAAGTCATGTTGAACCTTGAATGACTAAAGATGCCAGACTGTGTGTATGTGTATTATGCCTATGTTTATAAAAAAATGAGCCATTTAAGTCTCAAAATGACATACAATTTTTTTGATTTTTTACAATCACATTCAGAGAAGGATTCAGGATTCTTTTCAGCCAAAAAGGAGATTTGGAAGCTGCAAAAGGTCCTTCTGTAAGATGTATGAGTTAGCAAGACCCTAAGAGTTTGTCACTGTTCATTCTTATATGGAAAGTGTTAAGAAAGTTTTGAACTTAAATTAGTTTGGAAATTCAATTTTATGACAAAATGTACAATGCTTTCTGAAAGTTAGTAACTCTCCACAGTGCCCATTTAGAAAATAGGAAAAAAAACAGGACAGCAAAAAAAGGTTCAAATTTGCCAAGAAATGAAATAATATTTTAAAAAGGAATAGAAAATTTAGTGTTATTGCACAGTGTTTTTCCCTGTGACATGAAATAAAGCAGTAGGAGTAATTTTAAAATAAGAGCACTGTTAAGAAGAGGATACTCTAATGTGACAACAGCATCAGGCTGCAGGTATTACAGCTGGATGATTCTGAAGGGGGCTTGATACCTTGATCGTCCATGACATCAAACAACAGCAGGCACTTAAGCAAGACTGAGGGAGGCAGTCTAACAGACTAGACTGTTGGGTGAGAGAGAAAAAGAAAGCAAATGAGTGACAAAGAGAAAATAATGAAAACACACAGACATAAAAAAACAGACAACAGATATTGTATGTATATCAGAGTACAAATAATTTAAAAAAACAGGGAGAAGTTGTTCTATACAAACACACCTTTTCCACAGAACATATAATGAATGCAATAGAACAGGGGTCCCCAAACACTGGGCCCTGGACCGGTACCTGTCCGTGGATCATTTTGTGCCGGGTCGCAAATAATGAATAATCATGATTAAAATATATATAAAAATATGTTTTTAGTAAAGAAATAGTAAAGAAGCCCTTTACTATCGGGGAAGAATTGATTTTGCCAGTCCTTGAAAAAGTGTTTCTGTGTGAAACTGGTCCCTGGTACAAAAAAGGTTGGGGACCACTGCAATAGAAGAACAGAAAAAAGAATATTACTTGGATCAACCAATTCAGTGTGTTTACAAGTGGGAACTGTACTTAAATTAGCATCATCAAGTCTTAACATGACAAGTATCATGTGCCAGGGATTACATGTCTGTGCATAATGATAATCCAGAACGAAGTTAAAATAATATACAACTATGCCTACATCAGGTCAAAGAACTTATCTGTTTAGTCCATATTATTTTCTCTGACAACCAGAGAACGGCCCTGAATAGTGATCTTCCAAATTATCCATTCCTGAACTATTGGGGTCTCTATACCTGGTCGTTAAAACAATCATGAACATTAGATTAATAGAGCACTCAAGTAATTTCATAGGTTTCCATTTAAATGTGGTGAAACACAATATTTATTATTTTAAAATTATGTCTCAGTTATAAGAATTACAGTAGATTTGAGTCTCTATGAAAATGGTTGCCATTGTTACATCAACCAGCATGTCATACATTTTTCAATCGACAGCACTTATGCACCTTCTCAGTATACAGTATTTGATTATCAAGCTTTTAATTAGTACTATATAAACTAAAAGGATGTAGAGAACAAAAACTGATCTTTTATGTCAGGGGCAGATAATCTGCAGCATCAGAGCTACAGGCAGCCTAACTCTTCTTTTCGTGGTCCTAGGTCCAGTGGTCTGATTTCTACCTATATTGAAGAGGAAATGCATGAAAACTGTAGTCTTAAATCTTAATCCTTATGGGAATGTAAGGATTAAAAATGAAAGGTTGCTAATGTATTATGTGGACAGGAAATTCTCCCTGTCCACATTATCCCTGATATCCCCATCTACTTAGCCTTCAACTACCCATATATAAACTATAACTTTTGGCCAAAAAAGGTTGTTGCTTACTTCATGATGGAAGGTTCTGCAGAACATTAATGCTCTCTAGTCCATTCCATGCCAAATTTCTTGATTTACACCTCCTCCCCACATATTCACCAAAATAAAATGATTTTCCTGGCCTGTTTCTTGTTCTTGCTGAGCTGCCAACATCCACTCTGGA
This sequence comes from Laticauda laticaudata, assembly GCA_004320025.1. NCBI lineage: Eukaryota > Metazoa > Chordata > Lepidosauria > Squamata > Elapidae > Laticauda > Laticauda laticaudata. The sequence goes on from BHFT01020912.1 coordinate 42,808, forward strand.
CAATTACCTGGTCTTTACCTTGCAGATCACATAAGAAGTAGAGGTACAACATGAACAGAACAGAAATGGAAAGCCAAGCACTTAGAGGTTGGAAAACATGCAGCGATGAGAACTGAGCCACACATTAATGTTTGGGAAGGAAACAATAACTGATATACAGAGAAAGCTGCTAGAATGGGGCAAGTTGACTAAAGAAAGAGGAAAGGGAGGGATGAGTCAATGATGCATAACACCCAATTTTCTTTCTGTAAAATGACCCACTCAATATTTTAGTTTATTGTTTTGTGCTAAAGACTCCTGTACTGATTTATAATGTATAAACTAGCATAACAAGTACGCTATGAGGCATATTAATTAATTCTAAATTTTTATAAGCACTAATGTGCAGGAATACCTTTAATGAAAAATTACCTACAAATAGAAAACTAAAATATTTTCACAGTAAAAATATATGTGATGTTTTTGTTGAAAAAAAACCCATTCTGTTTACTGAAACTTTCAAGCAAATTACGAGACAGTATGTTACCTTGATGAACAGGTTGCTTCCCTGTAATTGGCTCTTTGAATGGTCATATGTGCATTCACGCAGTCTTTCTTGGGGATTTTCCAAAAGTGAGAAATATTTTGGCAGGAAAGAAGCTTTACTGTTCATGTTTGAGGCTTCTCTTCTACTTCCCTGAGATAATACAGCAGGTACAAGAAGCACCAGAATTTATCCAAAATATTCACTAAAAAGGGAAAGGTGTGTGGGTTGCATGAATGCACAGATGATCTCTGCAAGTCCCATAGTTACAGATAATCAACTCTTTTTCTTCATCGAGGAAGAAAGTGCTAAGTGCTTCTCACATATGGGTAACTCGCAACCTTATCTTCTAGAAGCAAGTAGCTTATCATATGAACACCAAAGACAACACATCTCAGCCAAAGGTAACATCTGTTCAGGATCAAACTGTCATGCAAAAATGCTTGACAATTATCAGTGGTTGAGAACATGTATATTTGCACAATTATAGCTAATGCATCACCTTTGGTCCTTCTTGACCGTACCATACTTGGCAACTCTTATTTGTATACTTTGTTACAATTCTACCTGACTACTGCAATGTGCTCTGATGAGGCTATCTTTGAAAAGTGACCAGAAATTGCTGCTAGTGCAAAATGCTGTAGCTAGACTGCTAACCTGCACTGGCTGACAATTATCTATCGGATGCTATTTAAGGTTGCTTTCAAAGGTNGCTGCTAGTGCAAAATGCTGTAGCTAGACTGCTAACCTGCACTGGCTGACAATTATCTATCGGACGCTATTTAAGGTTGCTTTCAAAGGTAGGTCTGATTATCTAAGGGACCAACTTTCCTATTATGAACCTGACTGAGTACTTCAATAAGGACAGGTCCTTTTGAAGATTCATTGCCACAAGCCTATCAATCTGGTATACAGAAGAGAGATTTCTCCTATGTGTCTTTCGGATCCTGTAGCATTCCTCCGAATTCCCATTTTCCCAGCAATTAGGAAAATGGCAAAAACATCTCTTTTTTTTAAATTGAAATGACTAAGGGTAATCAAAATGAGAATAAATTAAGATGGATGTATAGGTAGTCCATGTTTAGCCAGCACCTTGTATAGTGACCATTCTCAGTTGTGATGATGAAAATGAAACTTTCCAGCCAATTTTTGCATTTATAACCTTCATAGGTCTTTAAAGCAAAAGAAACTGAAGTAAGATTAGATAAGCACAATTATAGTTTCCAAGGTTCCAGTCCCAATTGTGGCTGTTTAACAAGGATTCTCTGTAGTATCAGTCAAGATGAAGACTAGACTGGGATTTAGCATGTTCTAGAAAATAATGCATTCTGCCTGAAAAAGCTGTCTGTAGCTAGTGACTCCTTCATGGCTCACTGAAGTCTTCAGAATTTCAGTTGATAGTAGTTTAACTGCAGGATTGGCATAATCAGGGGTGGGATTCAACCGGTGTTATTACCAGTTTGGTGATTATGTTTTGCGTGCACATGCGTGCTTTGAATGTGTGCATGCATGTAGTACACCTTAAAGCTGCTGCCACCTGGACAGCTGATAAGCACTCCGCAGCATTTGAAAAGTAATTTTCACTGCTTTTTCAATCTAGCTGTGCTGCACAAAGCAGCTGAGGTTGAAAAAGCAGGAAATAAAGGTCAGATAACAGCCCGGGCGGGCAGGTGGGCCAAACAGCAGCAGACACAGAACCGGTTCTGTGTCTGCTGCTGTTCAGAGCTACCAGTTCTATAGAGCCTGGCAGAACTGGTAGCATCCCACCCTGGGCATAATATATATTTATTGCATAAGCTATAGGCTTTTCAAAATCAACCTGATTTGGGAACAGCTGTAAATGCTTCATTTGCAACATGTAGCAGCCATATTGCTGACTGATATATCCTATTGGACTTTATCATTTTGACAGTGAATGATCCACACTGATTACTGTTCAACAAGATCAGACCAAGTGTTCATATTACTGTCAATTTGGAATTATATATGAAGCCTGTTTAGTTATGTGAAAAATAAACTCAGACAGATTGTAAGCTGCCACGAGTTACCCTATGATAAGATGGGCAGCCAATAAATATAATAAATAAAATTCAGAGATGTCTCATCAATATAGGAAGAATATCCTTATAATCCAAATTGTTCAGCCTTTAAAAAGTTGTCAATATTTCTAATTTAATTATTTAATTTAATTATTTTTAATGTTCTTTATTGTTCTTTAATGTTCTTTAATTCTTCCTGATGTTGTTTTGATATTGTTGTTTTCTCTCTCTCTCTTTCTCTCTCTCTCCTATATATATATATATATATATATATATATATATATATATATATATATATATATATATATATATATATATAATAAAATATTGCATGACGGCATTAAAATTCTACAATTCCTTCCCTCTCTCTACATGGACAGCTTTTTCTTTACTATTTTTTCAAGAAACATCTCAAAATATATTTTTACTCATTAGATTTTCTTTGAGAGAAGTCATGCCTATTTGAGAGCATATGACATATAAATGAACTAATTAAATGCTTCATTAAGGACAGGTGTTACAAAGATATGATGTTATCAATTCACTATGGCACAAATAATTCAAACAAGTAATATAATAAAGAAGACAATCACATTGTGTTCACACCGTACATATCAAAGTACAAACAAGGTAAAGCCAATGAAGGAGTGGTCCTGTGATTTATGGTATATTCTATGGGGCAATGTAATCACTACAAAGCCAGGGTATTTACAAGGGAACAACAGTTCTTTCTATTTGTTCATAAAAGCAGCAAAACCTAACCTAGCCTAGTTTTTTAAATCAGAGTTTTTGTTTTAAATAGTACATGAGTTTCTGCACAGTAATTTTTTTTCCTGCAAATTAAACTATTCTAAAGAACTCACACAAGATGCTTTTGGGACAGAACATTTTAAAAACTGGTTTATCATTTTCAAATATGGAACATAATATATATCTTGTGCATTTATTTAACTTATGAGCATTTCTGCAATATTTCTATTTGTTTTTTTCAAGACTCTGCTGTCTCACCTTCTGTTCAATTTCTTCATAATCATCTTGGTAACTTCCATAGATTGTGTTGGATGGAGATGAAAATGTTGGACCCTGAGAATAGTATTGAGAACTTCTATAGCCATCTCTCCGAAGTTTGTCACATTCTGTAAGTGGTGGAGGAAATATAAGTAAAAGATACAATTAACCATTGTTGATTTACACATAAATTCCAAACAAGAAGTACAAATAATTCCAAGGAGAACTTACTCATCTGTAACTAGATTTATCCTTTTTAATAATTGAAAAGAAGAAAATGTGGCTAATTGATGTGGCAATGCATCACGTACGCCTAAAGGAAAGAAAGGGGATGCCGCGCGGATGTATATCGGATGCAAACCATTCACTGCGCATCCTTTCTATTTCCGTGCTACTAACGATGTATAGACGTTCCATGTACCTTTTCTTTCCTCCCTCTTTCCATTTTCAGCTGCAGCGGATGTGAGTTGCGAGGATGCAGAGAGGATACAGCNCGTTTGTTGCTCATATGTCGCGGATTTACATCGTACACGGTGGAAAGTTCATCCGTTCACAAAGTTTTGTGCAGCTCAAAACTTCTTGCGTGGATGAAATCGCAGTGGACGGATGCTCGACGGATAGAGAGTATGAAACACATATGCAATGAGTACACAACGGATGCATAGCGTTTTCCAGCTTTTTTTAACGTTTTACATCCTCTTTGCATCCGTAAGTGCAGTGGCACCGGGCCTTTACATAATGCAGGAAACTCAAAACTTCTAGCAAATGGAGCCTGCCTTTGCTAACAAAGAGCATACTGCAAGCAGCAAAGAATACATTGGCAGAATCTTTTATTACATAGATTATGAAGATTATGCAATTCTGAAAACCACCTATAGAACTGTAAATGCTGTTTTTAAAAATACCTTTTTCTGGTGTAATTGTTGTTTTCCCAATTCAGTCTATTTCAAAGAAGGTTTGTTCACTTGGCAAAATGCTGAAGTCTGGTTTTGCATGTAGACTAGGAAGCCTCAATATATGTAGCACATGGGCCAAGGTATCCGTTTCCTCCCATTCTTATGCATTTGGAATTATGTGGAATGTTTAGCATCTGTTCATATGAGTTGTAGAATTTGTGTGTGTGTGTGTGTGTGTGTGTAAAAGTTAGTTATTTTCCTTTTAGCAGGATGGGAATAGACTATTGATCAAGTCTTGAAAATGTGGTTACATAAATTACATATCATAGTGCATTACTCCAAGTCTCCATGTAGCTGTGGTATATGTGGTACTACATTTATAAAACAGATAACTTTTGCTGTAATAGCACAAACCACAGTACAAATCACAAACTCAATCCTCTGACTCTTCATAACATTTTATGCTGTTTTTTCACTGAATAGAATTCTGATAATATTTTCTTTTAATTATGGTTGTCTATTTTCCATGCCATTTTAATAGCAGAGAAAAACTTTGTTTTATATTATTTCAAATATCGTGTTTTTGAGGAAGAAGCTATTTCACTTCTCACACATGGAACGTTCTAACAACATATACTGCACAATGCATAAAATGCATGAGGGATTTTATTATTTCCTCTAGTGACATACAACCCAGGGGTACAATGCTGGACTACCACTGTTCTAGATTACAATATCTACAGTATTTTTAATAGCCATTATATTTAGGAATTCTCCATTAAATCTATACAGAACATTTTAGTAATCTGAGCACAAGCCATTAATTTATCAATAAGTGCTGAAATACATGTGATCATTTTAATTTTTACAATAAAATAAAGATAAACTGCTTAAAGTTTAATATAAACGATTAAAACCAAAAGAAATCTTTGTAGGAGAATAAACTACCTGAGTTCTTTGTAAAAGTATCTTCAAGTAAATCAGTAAGTCCCCTAGGTAACAACGGCAAATCCATGTTGTCTTTTTGATAGTGATATGACACTGATTTGCGATGCCTTTCCCCCCAGGATATTTGTTTTTCAAATTCTCATACTTCACAGTGCTGAGATTTCAGTTCTTGATGATGTTCTATCTACACCCCAACCTTGCTTAAGCCCCTGTCACACTGCACCAACGGATGCAAAGAGGATGTAAAACGGACAAAACAGCTTGCCATCCGTTGGTTAAAGTGCGCGCTGTAATCCGTTCTGTACTCACTGCCTCCGTTTTGCTTCCTCTCTATCTGTCCAGCATCCGTCTATTGACATTTCATCCGCTCAGAAAGTTTTGAAGCTGCTCAAAACTTTTGCGTGGAAAATGTTACCAATTCGTCTGTTCTGCATCTGCTACGCATCCGTTCTGCATCCGCTACGCAATCCGCTATATCCGCTAAGGCATCCGCTGCGCATCCCGCAACTCCATCCGCTTGGACACAGGAGGAAGTGGAACAGACGCAACGGATCAGAAAGGATGCCTAGCGGAAACAAGTGTTTAAAATGGAAAAAAACGTTCGCAGAGGGAGGGACCTATCTCGGATATAAGGATGTCTACTACAGGATGCCTAGAGGATGCAAAGGGACATCCTGCCTATAAAAAGGGGGAGCAACTCATCTGGATTTCACTTTCAGAACAGCAGCCCTGCGGTGCGGACCTCTGCAGCCTTCCTCTGCCTCCTCCTCTTCACAGCATCCAGTCATGTCCACCGTGGATTCGTAACAAAGTCCTTTTAGAGCGCAGCCACCATCCTTCCTGAACAAGTGGCGAAGCCATCTACAGGCTACTGTGAACTCAATACTACGGGAAGAAAAAAGAGGAGGCCAAAGAAGCATCTGGGTACGAAGATGGTTTGCCAGAAGAGCAGAGGACGGACTGTACAACAACCTGAATGGTGGACTCAGGAACGAATACCCACCTCGGCATTCCAGAACTTCATGAGGATTCCTCCAGCCATGTTTGATGAACTTGTGCAAGCGGCTGGACACCAGGTTGACCAAAAGGCAAACATCAATTCCGGCCAGAGCCTGGACCCTGGGCTCAAGGTGGCACTGACTCTGCGCCACCTGGCCTCAGGGAACCCCCTACAGGAGCATGCAGTACGGCTGGAGGGTGCCACACAACACCAATCAGCATTGTGGTCAGAGAGATGGTGCAGGCCATCATACGAAGAATACAAGGAGGAGCTCCTCCAGTGCCCTCCACTTAAGAAGATGGAAGAAAGTTGCAGAACAATGGTATCAGAGAGGTGGAACTTCCCCCACACCGTTGGAGCCATCACTGGCAAGCCACTGGGCCTGCAAGCACAGCCAACTCACGGTCTCTTATCAAAACTACAAGGGCTTCTTCAGCATTCATCCTCTCCGCCATGGTCAATCGCTGACTACAAGTTCATGTACATCGATGCTTCAGGCAACGGCACATCTTCAGATGCCCAGGTATATCCACGCAAGTACCTCAAGGGTGGGCTGGAACGCACCTCTCATCGTGGGCTTCCCAGATCCAGAACCCTGCCCAACGATCATGCAAGATGTGCCCTACTTCATCGTGGGGATGACGCCTTCTCCCTCACAACCTACCTCTATGAAGCCCTACAACCTCCAAATTACCGGGAGGAAGAGAGGATCTTCAACTACAGGGGCCGTGTCCAGGGCAGGCGGGTGGTGGAGAATGCCTTTGGCATCCTAGCCCAACAGGTTCCAGGTAATTCTCACCACATGCAGCATTGCCCAGAGACTGTGAGGAACGATCGTGGAAGCTTTGCTGCATCCTGCACAATCTCATGCGCATCCGCTACCCAGTCTTGCAGAACAGGCTCGTGGACCTCCAACAAGGCAATGGGCACATGGAGCCTGGGGAATGGAGGCAAGCGAAACCTGATAGACACTGAGGATGTGCAAGGCCCCAACAGAGCCTCACGTGAAGGGAAGAAGCAGCGCAACCTCCTGAAACACTGGTGCAGCTCAGCTGGAGCAGTGGAGTGGCAAGACAGGATGGTGATGATCTCTAATGCATGGCCTTCCTCAGCCTGTCTCATCACACGATGAATTGTGCAGTGTATGTTGAGTGGCCTACAATGAACAGGGCATTTAATAAGAGTTGTGTTTATGTTGACAGTGTGGATGATTGATTATATTGTTGAGTTGATATAAAGGGCCATAGGTGTGGCCACCTGGGAGGTTGGACCATACAGTCCCACTATGCTTGCACTGGAGGTTTATCTATCCCACAGCTATTACCCATCCACAAGGTATCCCTCCCATTACACAGCTATCTCAACCCATCCACGCTATTTACCATCCACAAGCATGCAAAGGCTTAAAAACCATTTCTACAAGTTTCCAGCAAGACTTTATTAAAAAAAAAGAAATGAAGCAAGTGGTGTGAATCAAAAATAGACCTTTATTAACAACAAGCTATAAGAACAAAATGAGTCTCTGGCACTCGCTCAGTCTCAGGGTGAAGGGTGCAGGTGCTGTGGAGGTGGCTGGTGCTGGAGTGCTTGTCATCAGCTCCTCCAGAAGCAGAAGCAGCAGAAGCCCCAGCCCAAGCCCACGAAGAGCGAGCCCGTGCTGCAGAAGCCCCAGCAGAACCAGAGTGAGGGCCAGGGAGCGGGATGGTAGCCCTTTCCTCTTGCAGGGCTGGCGCAGCAGATGCTGAGGCTTTCTGTTCTTCCCCATGGTGTTGTGGGTTGCTGGCTGGCCAGGGAGGCTGGCAGGAATCAAGGCTGGCAGGGAGGCTGGCAGGGAGAGGCAGGCACAAGGCTGGCAGGGAGGCAGGCACCAAGGCTGGCAGGAAAGGCTGGCAAGGCAGGCAGGCACCAAGGCTGGCAGGCAGACTGGCTGGCAGCAAGGCTGGCCAGGCAGGCAGACAGCAAGCTGGAGGGAGGCGACAGTAAGGCGCAGGGAGGCTGGCAGCAAGGCTTGCAGGCAGGCATCCGGCAGGCAGGCAAGGCTGTACATCCATCCCGCAGCAGGTCTTTCCTCTAACTGGTGACCTTGCTTCCGAGCTGCTTCCCTTATATCCGCGAGGGCTGATGCAATTGCATCGTTCCCACATGCGCAATTAACGCTAGGCATCCGTTAGGCTTCCGCTCTGCATCTGCTCTCTCTGCTCAGCATCCACTCTGCATCCGCTGTAATCCATTCCGCATCCATTTTGCTGCGGCCCCCCGGAAGCCCCGCGGATGTGCCATCCGCTCCCATCCGCTTCCATCCGCTGGGCTTCCGTTCCGCATCCGCTTTCAATCCACTCTGCGTCCTCCCGCGTCCGTTCCTTTCCGTGTTATCCGCTCCGGTTATGCAAATTTTTGCCCCTTTTGAGAGCAGATAACATGGAGGAACATTTTGCTCGTCCGTTGTGTCCTTTTTACTAACGTTTTGCTTCCGTTGGGCAGTGTGACAGGGCCTTTAGGTTTTTCAAGATTTGTCATGAACACTTATATGCTGCCACCTGCCACATTAAGGAGTTAATCCCTTGTTAAAAGCAATTTTCTGTATTCCAACTTCTTTCCACTGAGCAAAGCAGAAAAAGAAAGAAAATACCAGAAATAGGGAAGAAATGGCCTTGCAATGTGGCCCACATTTTGGACCCATCTGTTATAATCTACAGATATTCCACTAGAAAAAGGTAGCTAATGAGATATTTCCCATCTCTTTTTACAGATATACATTTTTATCATTACAAGTAATGAACACACAAGACTGGCTAATTTGTTTCAGAATTAATGACTGACCATCTTTTCAACAAATTTTCTCCAAAAAGGAATGGTGGCAACTTATTGGTAGTTATTGAAAATCATTGAGTCCTCATATGAGAACATAGTTTTTAGACCATGGCCAACCTTTTCTTCAGCTTTAGATTACGCTCTGGATGTTCTCCAAATCAGCATTAATCTCTTCAATGTTTTCCAATTAATTCATTAATGCAGATTTATGTGACAAAAAAAACCCCAAGCCAAACTATCTGTTAAGCCATTGTTGCATCTGAACTGCGTATCAGAAAGCCCCTCAAAGCGAATGGAATGGAATGGAATAGAACATTTATGGTCACTTTAAATATACACTAATCAACATACATTCCAATGAAATTATACTTCTGTTTTATAAGAATAGCTGAAAATTAATACGGATGTTTATAAAATGGTTTTATCAATTAAAAATGGCCACAGTAGTACAAAGCATAGTTAATATAATTGCAACAGCTATCTATCTGGATCATAAGTGGACTTTTAAATGCAAACTTTTTGATTCTGATAAAGATCTATTTCTGTCTAATGATCTAAATATGGCAAACCTCAGCAATGAAATTTGCATCAAGTGGAACAGGACTCATTTCTATAGACATAAAAAAAACCCTTATCAGCAGCAGAAATGAGATGCCACAAGGACTGTTTCATATCTTCGAATCAAAAAAAAAAAAAAATTTTGCTAACAGCAGCACTTGGGCTGTTTCTGGAAAAAAAAAATCCCAGCCTGGAATATAAAGCAGGTTCATGAACTATATCCACAGCATATTTCACTGCAGTTTTTTGGGGGGGAGATACCTTTGTTTTTTTAACTGAGTCAGGAATTCCAACAGATCAGCAAAAGGCTAGTTGATTGTTACAATCAACAACAATTATATAGTTATTAACTGCTTAGTTCTCTGTAGCTTGTGTTCTGACCCAACCGGGTTCCCAAAGAGCAAACACAGACAAAGGCAGCAGCCCCCACCTTTTAAGGTTTAATAACGAATTCTGTTCTGAAGGCTGCTTTCCACTAATTAGCTCTGACAANCAAAATTTTCCAAATACAACTAAGATGTCCACCAGTCGAGTTTCAGAGCTTCTTTGCTATCTGCAAAGAAAAAGCTTTTCCAAACCTAGCTATTATCCTCTTGAGGGAGGGGCCATTACCTTGCAGCCTTACTCCTGAGTTGCCTGTGCTGCTGTAATTGTTCTTTCTTCCGAGCAATCCTTCGTGCACTTGGCACAGGCTCCTCGGGAACCTCTTCATCACTGCTGCCCCCACAATCTCTGAAGGCAGCAGTCCATTCCCTGATGGTCCTGGCCCTACATCAAAGTCCTCGCTCTCCTCAGCCATCTGTACCTCCTGCCGTCTAACCACAACAAGCTTGATACAAAGGCACTATGTAGGCATATGTCAAACATAACTATTTTCTCCCCAAACAGACAAATAATAAATAACATTCAGATATCCTGCTCTAAATCCAATTTATCATTAGCTTTAGGGTCAGTGCAACAAGTTGCAGTCTCCCCTCAAACACAGACTGGACTGGACACATTCACTGCAGCAAACTATTTATATAGATTTTAAATTAAAATACACTCTTCGAGATGAAAGTTGACTGATTCATTCACTGGTCACTTTCTTGGTTCATAGGACCATCATGAGAAGAATCATGGGGACAATGAGTTGTACTCAACTATAATAATCATCAGAAGATGTAGTGCAACAGAAACAGAATCTCTGTATTCACAACCCCCTGAAATCTATTCCAGGGAACTGGAACATACTGTGGAGCCAATCTGAAGGCCTCACTAAGACATACAACATTCACTGCATGAATGCAAGTCTATTACAGCAACGTTGGAGGTAATCCAATTATGGATGAAGAATTAACATCAGGGCTGTTTTACACGTTAATGACTATTTTGTGATTTTTTTTGTGTTTTAATTTTGTTGTATATGCATTTGTTTTTATTCACTTTTTATTATCATTAACCACCTCAAGTAATGTATTATTAATGTATTCGAGATGAACACCATATAAATCAATTAAATAAAACATTTTAAGCTAACTGACATAAAGTAGAGACAGGGCTTGCATCTCCAGCATTCAAAGAAAGCACTAAAGTCATTGGCTGAATTCTTCAAATCCTGTCAGGCAGAGAAAGAACATTGAATGCAACTAGCGCCTTAAATTTGTCATCTGGTCAGAGAAGAAACAGGAACGGATGGATGAGGATTTGCAGAGATAACCAAAGAAGAAGGTTTAGCAACAAGATGTGTTTCTTTAGTAGGTATGATATCTAGATAACAGTGGAGGCCCACTGCTGGAACAAAAGCTTTATTTCAAAATTAATAATAATTTAAGTTCCTTAATAAGTACCAACTTGCCAAATATCCAGAGAGAACTGAGTATTGATGATTCACGTTATGTTCTAAGCAATAAAGGTTGGGAAGCATGCTTCACCCTTTACGTATAGGTAAACAATAATTAACTACATTTATTTTCACAATGGAGAGATAAGTAGGCATGACTGAAGCAATCACTCCTGATTATCCATAAACGCACAGGGTAGATATCTAAATTACTTAAAGACAAATGGACAGGATCACCTTGAGCACTCCCTAGTGACAGTCTGTTAACAAATATCATCTGCAAAAGACTGTTTGGTTTTGTGGCCCCCTTCCACATTATGCCTCTTGGGTTTTCTACTTACCGTATTTTTCTGTCTATAAGACGCCCCCATGTATAGGATGCCACACTTTTTTTTACCCAAAATTCAGAAATTAATCTTTTAAGAAATTGGAAGTTTCGTTCGTGAAACTAGTTTGCAGAAAAAAGGTATCAGCAGTTTCGCAACTGTGGTTCTCCTCTCAAAAGATGTCCCTCCATTTTTAGGTAAATATTTTTAAGAAAAAGTATCATCTCATATATGGAAAAGGGCGTTGGTACTTACCTGATACTCCCATTCTCTGTGAGCTGTGAAGAGCATCCAGAAATGGGTGGGTGTTTCAGTCTCTTCTGGAAAAACTGGGCTTAAAACTCCGGGAAGCTCCTCCTCCTCCACGGGACTCCTCCTCAGCAATTCCCCCAGTTTGCAAAACTGAGTGGCAAAGTTCTGGACCTCGTCACCTAATCTAGATCCCTGACTGGAACGGAACCCCACCAGAATGAAAAGAAATGGTGGGGCTGGATGCTCTCCACAGCTTACAGAGAATGGGTGTATCATGTAAGGACCAACGCCCTTCTCCCATGAGCTGTTCAGAGCATCCAGAAATGGGACATACCAAAAACTTGGCCTGTCCTAGGGAGGGACTCCGTCTGGATCGAAATCCACTCCTATACTCTGTGGACCCTCTGCAGGACTCTTCTGCCAAAATGAAGCGTCCACTGAGGCATAGACATCAATTTTATAATTCTGACAGAGGGCAATGGTGAACCCAAGCTTGCCCGCTCTGCAAATTTCATCTATGGAGGCCTGTGGCCATGCTGCTGCATTGCCACACTCCTTGTTGAGTGGGCTGTAATGCCCTTAGGAACTTGAGATGGACTGGCATTCGTAACATTTAGCCATGGTGGCTCTCAACCATCTTACTGATGGTGGTGGATGACACTTTTTGTCCTAAAGTGGGTGGGTTGAAGGACAGAAATAGAGCCTCAGATTTTCGGAATGCCGCTGTGTGGTCTAGATAGATGTGTAAGGCCCTTCGCATGTCAAAGTCTATGCCATTGATGCTCCAGTCTATGAGATGGTTGCAGACAGAAATTTGGAAGGACCAACTCCTGCGTTCTGTGGAAGGTTGAATTTACTTTAGGAGTGAAACGATGGATCCAAATGGAGAATCACTCTGTCCGCATGAAAAAAGCACAGTTCCTTACGCATTGACAATGTCCGCTAATTTGGAAATTCTTCTAGCTGATGTGATAGCAATTAGGAAGGCCACCTTATATGTCAGGGAATTTAAGACTAGTGTTCTTAGAGGCTCGAACGGACCAGTTGTAAGAGCGGTTGTTTGAGATCCCAGGTGGGATAGAGGTGAATTACAAGAGGTCGTAAGTTGCAGCACCCTCTGAGAAAACTGCGACACGTGGATGGTACGCTATGGAAATGAAGGTCACCCCAGGATATCACCGAGGCTAAGGCCGTCACCTTGTCTACGTAACGTATTTGGAGATAGGCCCTTGGTCAACCCGTCCTGCCAAAAAACCCAATAATTGTCTAATTGATGGAGGCAGTTGGGTTGATCTTAGACCCCTGGCACCAGCGATAAAAAGCCAACTATGTTGGCCTCATATATACGATTTATTGAGGCCCATCTGGATGCCTGAATAGTGGCAATAGCATCCTCTGAAATTTGTTGGCCCTTAAATGGGCTCCTCTCAAACCTCCATAAGGCTAGACTGAACCATTGTGGGTTCCGGTGAAGTATCGGCCCTTGGGAGAGGGAAACCTTCTACGGTGGAATTTTCCAAAGTTGTTCTCTCAACAGGTCCTTGTAAATCTGTGAACCACGTTCACCTGGGCCAGTAAGGGGCGACCAATACCAATTCCACTTGTTCCTCCAATAACTTTCTGGATCACCTGGGTATTACGGGGAGTGGAGAGAAATGCATATCGAAGTCCGGGAGGCCATGGACATTGCAGGGCAATTGATGCCCTCCGCCCCTGAGTCGGGTACCTGAAATATGCCGGGGCAATTGGGCGTTGAGAGGAGAAGCAAATCGATCAATCACCGGTTGCCCAAACCTCTGCACTGCTTCCTGGAAACAGCCGAGTGTATGCGGCCACTCTGCCTGATCTATCGTGGCCCTGCTGAGCCAGTCTGCTTGTGAGTTTAATGCCCCTGCTATGAGTTCTGCCTTGATGGAAGACAGATTGGCCTCAGCTCATTTGAAACAACTTGTCATCTCCAGCATCAGAAGTTTGGAATGAGTCTCCCCCCTGTCGTGTTTACGTTGGGCACTTGTTGTGGTAATTGCTGTCAAGGACCAGGAACATGGAGTGAATGGAAAAGGGGTAGAAAACTGCGTAAGGCCAGGTGAACTGCTCACAAGTTCCAACAAGGTTTGATGCTTTGTGAATTGTTTGGGAGAATAAGACCAAATTCCTTGTGCAGTGTGGGGATTGGAAAGTGAACTCCCCATCTTCCAGGCTTGGCAGACGGTTGTGATCGTTACCCTGTGAGGTTTCCTTGGAAAGGGCACCCCGTTTTATTTTTTTCCGACCACCAGTGGAGCGAACGGAAAGCTTTGTGTGGTACCTTTTGTTTCGGACCATTGGAGGTGGCTCTTCCAATCGCTGGAAAGGTGTAGCAGGGAACCACTGCAGCTCTTCTGGAATGAAATCGAGTCCAAGGCTACAATGGAAATACCAAGAAATGCACCATTTTCCTAACAGTTTGAGACAAGGCAAATGCGAGGGCAACCCTCTTTAAGGGCCCCTGATCTCTTTGGCCAAAGACTGAATACTGTTTTAACTGTCCTTGAGAGAGAAAGACCTTACCCTCCGGTATCTATCGCTGCCCCAAATGAACTAGCCTAGTTGAGGGGATCAAGTGGCTTTTATCCCAATTTATGGAAAAGCCATGACCCTGGAAGGGGTCTCCAGAGTAACTTTGGTTATCCAATTTTGCTTGATGTCTGGAAGATGACTGAGAGTCCATCTTGGAATTTTGATAGACCAAAGATTTGTTCAAATGCTTGAGGTCCAGAATTTGCCTCCAAGCCTCCCGAACTCTTTGGGACCACGAACAATAGAGAGTAACAGCCTTACAGACCGCTGTTTCAGATGGAACCTCTCTAATGGCCCGAATATATGCAGAAGAATGATTGATAGCCTCCTGAATCAATGCCCTCTTAATGGGGTCTGTGGACCTAGGGGCTCCTGATGAAAAAGTGCGGGGGGAGGATTGAAAACTCCAGCACCAAGCCAAACCTAATAGTGTCCTTGACCCACGCATCAGAGGTGGAGCTGTCCCATTGATCGGCAGAACAGTTTTAACCGTCCTCCAATGGGAAACTACTTGTCAAGGGCTTCACTTGGGCCGACGAAAGAATCAGCCTCTAGTGCCTCTGGGGTTTCTATTATTTTGGCCTCCCCGCTGACCTCTATCGGAAGATCCTGGCCTATCTTGTCTAAAACTGGGCCTGTAGCCTGATGTTCTCTGAGATCTGGGAAACATAGGGGCCCTAGATAGTTAGGACCGAAAGGAAACCCCTTTGAAACAACTGGGGCATTCTGTTTTCAAGACCTACGAAAAAGAGGGGGAAGCACTTTTTTCTTGTTTCTATTTTCTATAAGGAGGGGCTCCAAGGCACACTGGCCAAATAATTTATCCCCCGATATTGGGCTGATGCCAACTTGCATTTTATGCTTGGTATCTGCCTGCCAATGTCAGAGCCATAGCAGTCTCCATGCTGAAACGTGAGATGCTATGGCCCTAGACGAGAATTTGACTGCATTAAATGTGGCCGTCGGCAGAGAACTCAGCGGCTTGCCATAATTTTAGCTATGTCCTGGTGAGCTCTGACGTTTGATGCCGGCAATAAATCCCTCAGGTGGGAGAGCCATCGGAGGGAGGAACGTGTAAAAAAAGGATGCAGCTGTTAGCTGCCTTAATGGCCCAAGCCGTCAGAAAACGTGCGCCCTACAGAGTGCTAACTCTGCCCTCTTTTCTCTCCGTCTCAGGGCTTCCTCGGCCTTGTTTAGGGAAGGTGGAAGAAGAGGCCAGTGCCACAATGGGTTCATCCACCTCAGACGTTTTGAGAAAATTTGCAAACTCTGGTGCCAAATTAAAATATCGCTTATCGTATCCTGTTGGGGCTGGGTATTGATGCTGCTGATGCCCCATTTATTTTTGTACTGATTCAGCAAACATATGAGGGACAAGGATAGTTTCTGCCTCATTAGTCGGTTGAGAGAATATTAGGTTCCTGGGATTCGTCCTGAGACCTTGTTAGTAATTGATGAGGGCCTTGAGGCCTTCTGTCATCTACATTCCCCATTCTAAGCGAGGTCTGCCTCTGACAGCTCCCAAGTCCATCTGATGGATCGGACCCCCCCCTTCCATGGAAACCTCCTGGCCCTCAAAGTTCCACCTCTCTCTGTAGGCCCTGGCGGTAATGTTAGGAATATTGGGGAATACCTGAGATGATTGATGATAGTGTTGGGTATGCCCAAAGGAGGTGGGCGGACAAGGATCCCCATCCGAAGTGGTCGAGAAGTGTCTGGTCCAGATGGATTGCTAAATCCAGCCGCAATGCCCCTTTGAATCGCCATCTCCATCTATTGGCTCATTTCTATGGGAATAGACTCAGGTAAATCCCTCCTCTTGTCTTAGGCCGGCGGCCATAGGGGTGAAAGTTGCCTCAGGAATTGGCCGGTCAGCTGCTGCAATGAAGGAGATGTTGCCTATGGGGGGCGTTTGTCTCGGAACAGCCTGTCTGTGTCGGGTAGATAAGTCCAAAGGGCCCCAATCAATGGGTTTTTGGGTTATGATCAGTCGATGGCCATCTTGTCTTGCCTCCCTGGCCTTTGGTTTTTTTGCAATTGTCTTTCCAAATGCTAGGTGCCTTCTTTTATCTGCTTGCCTTAGAGCCTTTTTTGAGACCCACAGGATTGTCAATGGGGCTACTTTGGCTTGGGAGCGGAAAGCGTTGTCACGTTTATTTTGTATGATGGATCGTCTTCCTCTGAATGTCAATTAATTTTTTTAATGATTACCTATTGATTACTGATATGATATCCCCTGCCAGTTGAATCAGAAGTTCCTCCAGGAAGTAAAGACTTATATTTATGGAATAAGCAGGATTAAATGGTGAACAGTATCTAAGGGAGTCACCAGCAGGGAAACCCCCAAGTTGCTCCAAGTGAGAGAGAAGGACTCCGGAACCCTGGTTCCCAGCCAAGGGAAACCAGCTATTGCAGCTCTGATGTGACTTCCTTGCTGTCAAGAGAACAAACGCCCCGCAATATAAACTGTCCACTTGCAATTTCCGCGTTGAGTAAATGATCCAAAGGCAAATACAGAGAAATGCCTGTAAAATGAGAGTCGTTGTTCCACGTTTAAGCCAGAGGAAACAAGCTAAATCTAGGGAAGGCCACAATGGATAGTTTAATGTCTCAGGCCCCAGCAAGGGGAAACCATAAAGAAATGGAAGGCTGTGACAATTATTTTCTTGGTCCCCAGCAAGGAAACATGAGAAGAATGGAGGCTGTGACAATTACTTTTCTTTGGTCCCCCAGCCTAAGGAAACCAGTAAAAAACAGGAGCTGTTTATAATTACTTTCTCGGTAACCATTCAGCAAGGGAAACAAGCGAAGAAAATGGAGGCTGTTGACAATTACTTTCTTTGGTCCCCAGCAAAGGGAAAACAAACAAGAAATGAGCTGTGGTGTTTAGGCGCCAAATTGAGGCATGCCGTTTGAAAAAGGGCGGGAAGCCGGAATCACCAGTGTAAGCTTTGAGCTGTCCTGGAGAGCCCGCCGCTGCTGCCTGCTCTTAATTGCGATTTAAACTCTGCTTGTCCACAGAAAAACAAGCAAAAGGCCAGGAAAGTCCCGGCTGTGAGCATTCCATTCCGATCGTAAGAGCAGACGATTCAGAAAAGGCAGATATAGGCTGTTTTGCTGAGGCAAAAGCGCTCAAGGCTTTGCCTTGTGGTAGCGGCAGCTCTTGCTAAAATTACGAAGGGAAAGTGATCGGAATGGTAGATATAGGCTGTATTCTTTGAGCGCGAAAGCCGGATGTCTTGCGGATGGCAAGGCTCTGCTAATTTTACGAGGGGATAGCTGTTTTTAGAATTTGTTATTTTTTGCCTAGATGAGGGGAAAAAACCTGAAAGACCGGAATTTAAAATGGTGAACGGATTTTAAAGATCCAACCTGAAATTTGAGCAAAGCTGTTCTCAGTCAGAGGAGTGCACAACCTCTTACCACGAAGGCTGAGCTAAAACTGGGGGACGCTGAGGAGGAGTCCCGTGGAGGAGGAGGAGCGTCAGTTTTAAGCCCAGCCTTTCCAGAAGAGACTGAAGCACCCACCCATTTCTGGATGCTCTGAACAGTTCATGGGAGAAAATACGGTATGCCAACTGTTATTTTCAAATCACTTCCTTGTAATTCTCTGGTTGGTAGAATGCAAAAGGGAAGTATTTAATTCTAGACATGATTTCTACTTTCAGCTTGGATTATCAGCACAGAGCAATATTTTTCATTTATACAGGTAGTCCTCGACTTACAACAGTTCATTTAGTGACTGTTCAAAGTTGCAACGGCAATGAAAGTGACTTGTGACCACTTTTTACACTTACAACCTTTGCAGCATCCCCCTTATCTTGTGATCAAAATTTCAGATGCTTGGCAACTGGTTCATACTTATGACTGGTGCTTTGTCCTGGGGTCACCTGATCCCCTTTTGCAACGTTCTGACAAGCAAAATAAGCAATGGGAAAGCCACATTCACTTAACAACCAGGTTACTAACTTATCAACTGCAGTGATTCACTTAACAATTAATGCAAGATAGATCATAAAATGGGGCAAAACTCATTTAACAAATTTCTCACTTAACAACAGAACACAATTGGACTCAATTGTGGTCATAAGTTGAGAACTACCTGTACTTCTATCTTTTGTTTATTGCATTAGAGTAGCTTGTCTTCAATCCTGAATAAGGAAATAAAATTCAAGCTGTTCAGTTTTTGTTGAATAGAAAATATTCAATTTTTATACACAAAAGTAATTTGATATTTTTCGTATAAACACATATACTCCAGAGTTAGTAATAAAAATTAACAGATATAAGCCCCTAGCTGACCTTGCCTGATCCCAGGATCATATGAGGATGGAAGTCTACTGGATAATTCTAGAATTTTAAGAGTAGACTCATATTTTTAAAAGCATCCTAGAAGAATTTTTATAAATCATTTCTAAGAAAAATTAATATCAAATGAATACAACAGGAGTTCATTCTGGTTTGTAGACTCTACTTTTAGAATATCTTTCTGTATATAGAATAGCATCCAGCACCAGAACAGAATTTTCTGATCATTTCCATCTGGAAGTTTTGGAGAAATGGGAATCCTTGAGAGAAGGCATGTCAAACTCATGTCATCACAGCAGTGTCATGTGATGTATCAGGACATTTTCCCCCTTTGCTAAACCAGGTGTGGGCGCGTGGCCAGGGCATGATGCATCTGGCTTGTGGGCTGGGAGTTTGACAGCCCTGCTTTAGAGGAGTCTTTGTTATGCAGGGATATGTGCAAAAGTGAAACATGAGGGAAGTTCTCATACAGCAGTCTATTTCTGTAATATGGATGCAACCTAGTTCTGGTAAAGCTTTTATCGCATAATTGTCCTGCCACAGTTACAACATTTTATAACAGTCCAGATATTGTTGTGCCCTAATTTTACCTATCTTATTTCCCCAACAATTAAGTTTTTATTCTTCTTTCTAGAGAAAATCCACTGAGGAAGAAAGAAAGAACTGCTATACAATACCTTTCACTGCAGGAGTAAAAACTCTGTATGGAATCATTCCATTTTTCTGACCACAGTTGAAGATATATTTTCACATCCTGCTGCACTTCACTTGAACCAACAGATATTCAAGCATTTCTATTCTTGTCAACCACTTTTGAAACCAACGCTTTATCATGTGAGGTGAGAAATTACAGAGCACAGAGATTTTCACTTAGGAATACATTTTCCATACTGAGATTAGGGCAGCACTTTTTCCAACTAAAATCTACTGCATAAAACCATATGTCATTTAATATTGAGCACTATAACAAATTAAAAACCACCTCATTAAATACTTCTGGAAGTAAAAGGGTTGATATTTTTATATTAAATATTTGTTATTCAGTTACTAACTTCTACTGTTACATTAAATAATTAATTACATTATTCAAACAGCTTTGCCTACAATGAACTTTTCAAACAGCAGTGCCTGATATTCTAACTTCATACTTTCAATACTCATGTACAAAACAAACTCTACCCGAGATATCACCTAAGATTTTTTTGAAAGGAACTTCAAAGTAGCAATGAGATTTTTTTAAAATGCCACAATATAATGCAAAAATGAAAATAGTGCATTGAGAACACAGTTTTTCAGCTATCAGCTTATATTTCAGACCACCCTTTTATTTTCAGGATATCTTAGCAGCTACCATTCTTCTAAATTCTGTGTCAAAATAATTTAATAAATACCAGGCTATAGAAATGAACTAATCTGAACTAATCGTTTGTCGTAACAGTTTCTAAGCAATTTGTGCCTTTTCTATATTCTAAATTTTTTCTCTACTGGATGTTCTAAGACTGGGAATTCTCATTTCCTGGGTTTTGGACAGGGATTAAAGGCAACATTGTGCATTAGGCTTCAAAGTGACAGAACAAACCTGTTTGGTTCCCCAAACACATTAGTGAAAATAAATAAGTTTGTGAATGAAGTTTGGAAAAACCGGAAACTGGAAAAACTGAAAAAATTAAGGACTTTGAAAGATAAGTGAACCCTTAAGGAAACGAAAGGTGGCATGGGTGTGATCTTATTAACCGAACATGTATATTTGTAAAGTTCCTACCTCTCAACATGGACTTCAGATTCAATTTGGCCTGACGATGCAGCTCTTCTACACACGGTGGCCTGGTGGAAGGTAAAAAGACATTCTCCTGCTGATGCCAGGGAGCGGTATAATGAACTGTCCATCTACTCTCTTCATCTAGGTTGGAGACAGCTATAAAAGAATGGAAAGACAAAAATAAATTTAATGCTGTGTGAAACACTAAAAGTTAAAAGAATGAAATAACTTGATCAACTCAGAGAAATGAAAGGAGTAATAACAACCATTTTGATTGCTCACTTTATTTTATGTGTAGAAAGGCTTTTATGTGGTTTGCTACAACACAGTCTTGAAAAACAGTGTAAAGCATTTGTATGATGTTTTTTGAAATATTTTTTTTCAATTTCCTTCTGTGTTTATTTATGGCAGCTAACATGTGACTCCAACTGAAGGCAATAGAGTATCTTATATCTTCCAGATATAGTGTTTTTTAATGAATGCAATATAATAACATATAACAAAACAACACATTCAGCAGCAAGCAACAACACACTTCAAATGAAACAAAGACTCAAATAATTTCCCAAAAACTCTTTGGAGGACCCAGGACTTAACATAGCACATGCAGCTAAGGCCCGGTCTAACCTCAGAGGATATTCATTAGTATTGTACAACTCTAATGGAGTAGGATTGTGATTTGAAAGGATATGTAGCAAAATGTGTTAGTGCAAGAAACGTATTCAGATGACTGGCATCTCTGGAAGTCTTAGCATTTTTATTAGAACTTTATTATTAAAAATCAGCCCTGAGTGGTATAAAATAAATACCCAATTATTTAATTAGTTCCACCTTTCCTCACTAAAAGGAATGAAAATACACAAATATCTTCAGAAACAGTGTATATAATAACATGGGACATTCTTCTATCCTCCCACCTTGTCTGACTTTTACAAAATTGCTTAAAACTTCCAGAGGGCATTTGGATTGATTCTATCCTTGGTTATAATTTGGCTGTTAGTTTCATTTTACTTTACACTTTGTAGAGTGTTTATTTGTATACTTTTATTTTATAAAGTGTCTTTGGTGTTTTATATTGTAAACTGCAAGCTCCCTAACAATTAAGTGTTTAAAAATGTAATTAAATAATTACAAAATGATTCAAAAGAATAACATAATCCAAGGACAGAGAAATGTAACTTTGAAACAGGCAGAATACTTTAGCTAACCTTAAAAGGTCTGTAAAGAACAGTTTTTCTGAGGTCTCAATGAAACTCAAAGGAGACTTTCTCAAACTAAAGTCTCCTTTGAGTTAGAACTTTGCCTGCCTCACTTTAACAACCTCCTAAAAGTGTGAGACACATATAATGGTGTTTCCAATATTTAACACAGCAAGCAGACAGAGAATTAAATAGATAATTAAATCCTCCAGTTAATCTGTTCCCACATGCTCAAGTATGTTGGAAACAACATTTGGACTTCCCTCTGGAAAATGCTAGCGGGGCAGTTTTAAATGTAAGGGTTTCTGTGCTGTGAAAGGCTGCTGGATCCTTATCAATTTCTTCTGGCAGGACCTGAGACAGAAATACTTTAATGATTAATTTTCCCAATTCGGAATCAGAGAGGGTGGAGGCAGACATTTTTCTAGTTAGAACAGGCAGATGAAGAAATGAGGACAGAAACTTCAGGATAATAGATCGGGAGGCAATCCTTTTCTATATCTCAATACTTAGTCAATGTATCTCTTCCTCCCCTCAAAAAGGTTCTAGACCAGTGGTGATATGCTACTAGTTTGGACCAGTTCGGCCAAGCCGGCAGTACAAATAACTACTGGTTCAGCCGAACTGGCAGTAAAAATAAGCCTACTGGTACGGCCGAACCAGTAGTAGAAAAAACTACCGGTTCCTCCGACAATCAGCTGAGAGGATAAAAGAAGCGACAAGTGCATGGGCAGTTTAGGAGGATCACTCCTAGCTTTTGTTTCTTCATCCTCTCAGCTGATTGGCATGTTAGGGGCACGCGGGCATGCACAATCACCTACCAAACTGGTAGTGACCAAGGTCGAAACCTAAGCCCATAGTTATTAGAACTCAGCCTATAGGACTGCCAGGTAGAGCCAGGAAAACAGAGCGCAAATGATATTTCCATTTAGGCTTGCCACAGAAACAGAACATTGCCAATGGAAATGGATTGCATAAAGCACTTATGGAAAGGGATAGTATGATCAAATAAGAAATTACAGGTGACCCTCAATTTACAACCATTTGTTTACAGTTCTTTAAAAAGTGCTTATGATTATTCATTGTACTTATGACTGTCACAGATCCCCATGGTCACGTGATAAACATTTTGGTGCTTGGCAACAGGCATGCGTTTATGACGGTTGCAGCAACCTGAGGTCATGATCTCTATTTCCAAGCTTCCCAGGCAGCTTCCAACAACCAAAGTCAATGGAAGAAACCTGGTTCGCTTAATGACTACATGATTCCCTTAACAACTATTCACAAATAGTGGAGCCCAACTCCAGACCTGCACAAGTCCACTAAAAAATGTAGGTATGCCCTTCAAAAAGATCAAAAAGTTGATATAAATTGTAATTTTGTGAAGGAGTTATTAGACAGTGTGTGTGTTTTGTGTGCGCACTCAAATAAGTGAATAAAATTTTTATAAAGGCACTTTTTCTAGAAGTAACTGCACTTTGTTTTTCTTTGAGGACGTTTCGCTTCTCATCCAAAAAGCTGAAAAAGCTTCTTAGATGAGAAGAAAAAGATCTTCAAAGAAAAACAAGAAAGTTTAGTTGCCTCTTGAAAAAGCAACACCTTTAGGTTGGATGGTATTCCTCTTAAGAGATGCAAAACTCAGCACACATCTTTTATTAGATTTTATCAACAAAGCACAAACTGCTATGTAACCACAGGTAGTCCTTGTCTTGTTTTTCACACTTATGACCGTTGCAGCATCCCCATGGTTACACGATCAAAATTCAGAATGCATGGCAACTGGTTCATATTTATGACAGTTGCAGTATCCCAGGATCATGTTTTCGCGACCTTCTGAAAAGCAAATCAATGGGGGGAAGCCAGATTTGCTTAACAACCATGTTACAAACTTAACACCTGAAATGATTCACTTAACAACTGTGGCAGGAAAGGTCATAAAATGGAAGCAAACTCACCTAACAAATGTCTCACTTAGCAATACAAATTTTGCCCTCAGTTGTGGTTGTAAGTTGAGGATTATCTGTGTAATGGAATATGTGCTGAGAAGTTATGTAGGTAAATAATAACACCATTCGTGGGGAAACTGCATTGTTTTCACCACAAATTAACCAACTGTGATAAATGACCTTACAGGAAAAAAAAGTCTTCCCTTTTGATGTGACTACAGTATTTCGGCCAGCCTATGAATATGACCAGTTTGCCCTTAAGAGTTTTTCATGCACATCTTACTGATGGGAGTCAGCAAGATCTGCTTGAGGAATTCTAAGGTCATCCTCATTTATTACACCATATATTACAAGGGCCATCTCATGCAGCCAGGTAGATCATGCTGACACAATGCTTGACTGCCTTCTTAAACCTTGCTAAAGAAACCCCAGCCCCCCTGCCATCACCACTACCCCAAAAAATAATGAACAGAAAAATGGGCCATCTACCTGACACTTCGATCACTTTCAATCTTTACTTAGAATGGATGAAATGACAGTGAGGGAGAAAACAAGTGTGAAAGAAAAATCACAGGTGCTGAATACAGAATTAAATGAGATTTGTTATATAAATGCTGAGAGCAGACTATTGCCACCAAGTTCCTTTTGAGTTAAATTTATTTAAAAAAATACATATGTATACATATTACTAGTAAGTTAAAACAATTTGTGATCTTAAATAAGGGCTGCCTGGACTGAAACCCTTGAAACACCTATGACAAGTTTGGAGAGAGCAACAAAACAAAGCAAAGGGATCCTGCAATAGTTTTGCATAAGCATGGTGCTGAAAGGGCTATATAAGGCTTCAGCTGGCTAAACATCTCTATACAATCAACTCTTGCTTGTATCAAGTTTCTTTCAGGATTACTATGGTTGGGTTGGATCAAAAAGCGTTTCTCCTTTCTCTGTGGGTAATTCAGGCACACAAAAGAAAACAAGGAAGCGGCAATTCAAAACTTTACAAGCTCAACAAAAGCTAGGGCAGGTGCTTAGAGCACCAGTTAAATAAGCTGCCTCCACACAATATCAAAGCACAGGACACTAAACAATACTATGTGTACAGTTGGAGAAATAAGAGCAGGTTATGCAATGTTTTCGTAATGCTTCTGCCAAAAATCAAACAGTTTAAAAAAAACACACACCGTGCCTACTTACTCTTTTTCTTGAAAAACTGTATTAAGGCTTTGAGCTTTGTATTGATAAGCACTCCCATTTCAGTAGGAAATGCCTTGCTCACTCCGGGTTTCCATAGAGAGCGAGAAGTATCGTGCAGAAACTAAATTCCAGAGCTTCCCCAACAGTTCTTACAATTTCTGCTAACTTTGTTCATCCTTACACCACCCCTTTCCTCGTCCCTTCTTTTAAAAAGCAAGCTCCGCGCTGCAATGAAACATCCTACCAATTAGAAACCATTAACAGTCCTTGAACCTGAAAGCCTCCATCGGAAACATAATGCTATGCCTGCAACAGCCAGTTACAATGTGAGGAGAAGGTGGGGGCGAGGGGAACCAATCTTTGTTCACGTTTGCATGGAAGCAAGATGGAGATTTCTGCTTCAATGCTCATTCATAGATTCTTCCTTTCTCTCTCCGCGCCCCCCACCCCACTTCTCTAAGGAAACCAAGAGTTCTTCTTTCCCCTGCAGACTGTACTTTACAAAGACGAGAACAATAAAAGGCATTACCTTAATGGGATCTTCACAATCCTTTATAGGACAGAATATGAGGTAGATGCTTTAATGGGCAGGACTTTTCTCATCCTAGCCTATTGTGAACATGATTTTTTTAATTGTCTGGCACAGTGAGATACTCAGCTTTTTTTTAAAAAAAAAACCCTTCTTCTTCTTTTCCTATCAAGGACTGTCTTTATAGTCAGCATGATTCCAGCACTGCTATAAAATTCCTATAGACTTGTTTTGCGTGCGTGTGTGTTTGCAAATCATAAAGTGCCTTTCCCTCCTCCATCTATATATTTTGGTCCTTTGGGCTACTTCCAAAATAATTTTCCTTTAATCGTTCTGCTTTCCAGTGTTACATTTACCTGCCAATTTCTATTACATAGAAGATTGTATAATAAAACACCATCGTACAGTTTATCTTTCCATTCATTCATTCCTTAACTCACTCACAAGATTTAATTAAAACTTATGACTACAATTCCCACTTAGGTATAATTTCCATCTAAGACATTTTAAACAATATTGGTAAGTGAAGGATTTTTGAAGTGAAAGCATAATCTCTTTCCTCCCTTTGGAAGCAATTCACATATTTTTGCAGAGAACAATGCTAAGCACGCTATTAATGTGCTCAGCGGGGCATGCCTGTAGCACAATGTTGAGGCTCAAGAAGTCAGACTGCCCTTTCAAGAAAGACTAAGTGATGTCTTAGCTTGACACTGAAAGGAATTCTCATTTCCCCAAAGAAACACCAACAGCAGGGGCCATCTAAGTCCTTTCCAAGAGAGGCCAGATAGACTCAAAGCTTTGGGATGCCATTTGCATTAATAGTTTTCCTCTTTAACACTTCAACCAACTTTGTTTCACCACAGCAATGTAAATGGATAGACAATGATTAATTACCTTCAGGAGAAAACTTTTCTTAAAAGTTGCATCAGCGTGTACCAGAATAAAAACAATAAGCAGTGCAAAGGCTTCTATCCATCTTAATATGGAGGCAACTAGTACAAGACTGACAGAATAATGAAAATATTATTGAATGATGCACTTTTAATAATTCAAGGTTTATCAATGAAGAAAAACATATTTGCTGAGAAGTTTCATGCTTAACTGTTTTGAATTTAATTTTCCATAGTGAAAGAATTCTTGATGACGAGTTTTCTCTCTATAATAATATGCTATTGTGAAGCACTCAATGAAGCTTGAATATTTGCAAAATCACAAGTAGAAATGAAAATAATATAAGTAGAGCAAATTGATTACAACTCATCTGGTGAGCATAAACAATATACATATTTCAATATCCAATCTTTAGTGGGTTAACTCTCAGAACAATTAACTTTGCTACAAACAGGTAATTCTCAACTTACAATCAACTGTTTAATGACCAAAGTTACAGCAGAAGTTGTATACAGAAGTTGTGTATTATGGATATTTTTAAAAAGCTAGCAAAATATTATCTGAAAGAGTTGCTAGAGACATAGAATATCTCAGCCATATAGTATTGAAAAATCCTTCCTCAATATTTAGATGGTGTTAAGGGGAAAATAAAGTTATGTCCATGTGTGCCCCTTTGCAATCCTGTTATTAGCCCTGCAGCTTTTCATGATTTGGAAAGAAAAGTGATCAAATAGAGTTTCCTCTAGTTTTGCACAATTTAAAACTCTGAATATTTTAGAATAAAACAAGAACCTCAAGAAGCTTGGAAAAATTAAAAGAAAGATGGCCACAAAAATTTGAACAGGTCATTATCCATTTATTCTGTTTCAACAAAAATGATGTGATGGGTCAAGAATTTTAATATTGATGGATGGATGGATGGATATTACCAGTTCCAAATCTTATTTTGGCTGTTAAATCAACATTTAATCAAATGCAGAATGTACTGCATTGTTAATAAGCCTAAACAAAATAAACACTGAACTCTTTTCAACTTTAATTATAACAATGTGATTATTGTAAGATTGTCATGTTTAATTAAGTTTTTCACCTACAAGCATAACAATGGAGTAACTGATAATTTAAATGTGCTAGGAATGAAGTATCTTATATCCCACATGTTCCAATTCATTATTTTGCTGTTTGAACCTATATTTCTAAACTGATTTTTTCAATCTTCTATAGAACTGGAAACATTTACTGTCCCACATTTTATTAGCAATAATTTTTAAGAATATTCTTGCTTTACATAAATATTCCATATTAAACTAATGCTGAAACATATTATTTCTGATTGGAATCCAATGCAAACTGAGGTGGTAAGTTAATGCATATTCATTATATTAATATATGAAATACTAGTAGCCCTTGAATTACAGCCATTAGTTTAACTGCAATTTAAAATTACAACAACCTTAGAAAAGGCGACTTACAACCCATACTCGCATTTAGGTCTATTGGACCAAACCCCATAGTCACATATATGATTGCAATCTGTGTGATTGGCAATCATACATACATACAATAATAATATATGCCTCCTGAAGTTATATGATTTATGATGGAAATTCTTGGCTCCAATTGTGTTAGTAAGTAAAGGACCACCTGAATTCTATGCATTCTAGGACAGGAAAGATGCAATTTTCACTCCACCTTTGGACAAGTCACCATTTTCCAGTGCGATCTACATTACAACGGGAAACAGAATTTATGTTCATGACTGGAAATTCTTTGAAGGAAGGGTATAATATAAACTTAATAGCAAATAATGCAAGCTAATGGAGATTTGTGTAAAGTTTTAAATAATGTTTGGGCATGTTAAAATATAATACATAAATTTTAAGAGCTTTAAAGGGTAATTCTTTCACAGTACAATTAGAATAAATCTGGTAGCAGTTATTCAAACCAATGCATTTCATTAAAAGGTATAAGTTCTGGTGAGCTACAGCTCACTTCATCAGATGCTTGGTGTGCTACCATAGAGCACTATGGTAGCAGTGGCTAGATTAAACAATGGCAACCATAGATTAACATGGCTTGCCTCCTAAGAATGTTTTCATTTAATGTGCCAAAAGCATTTGTTCTACGAATAAAGTGTTAAATCAGTGTTTTGGTAGAGAGAACATATGCACTCTTTATCATGACAAATATACTAAGCTACAAGCATTGCCAAATGAGGTATCACAAAAAAGATATATTTTGGTTGCTACACACTGGTTGTTTGCCAATCCAAACAGATAAAGCAAAATTTAAGGCTTCATTTTAAAACACTGAATCTTCTCTCTCATGTAATATACTGTACAATGTACGCAAAGAGAAACCTTAAGAAATAATACTTATTTATTCCAATTAGATGCCATAATAAATCTCTACGAAACGAACAAACAAAATATGAAAAAAATCATTAATTCCTTCCCACTGATATTCAGACTATTTATCTAATAAACATTTTACTGCAGTGGTTATCAAATACTTCTACAAGAGCTAGTGATAAATAATTTATAAGTTATGAGGCTTTTTTTTCCTTTTCAAATCATCTGGGCTTAGCCAACCCCTAGCATTATGCCTCAGAACAAAAGTGAGTTCTTGTCACAAAACCTCTCCCAAGAAGCAATGAATTTAGCTGCCCTCCCATCATGAACTGAACTCCACTCACAATAGTCTCTTTCAACCAGGCAGCCTCAGCCTTCATGCATCTTAATACTGCCTTGGCTCCTAAGAAGTGATAATTAATTAAACTGGGGATCTGGAGAAGAATCAGAAAGTCACATTTTTTCCTTAAAACAGCTGTTAAAAACAAAAACAAAAACCCAACAACCTGTGCACCATATAAGCCAAAGCAAGAGCCACACAAAACATCTTTGCACAGAAGATTACAAAGTAGGTAATCGCTTAGAAGAAATTTATGGCAGCTTCTTCAGGGGATCAGAAATCCTGAGGAGATTGGTAGATTGACAATAAAATGGATTATGATCAGAGACAAAGAAAGTAAAAGAAGAGTCTCTTATAATGATCTTATTTTACCACAAATAATAGCACTTTCCGAACAGGGTAAATCTAGTATCCTTGATTACTATGATTCATTTTCTCTGCCATCACAGACTACAAGCATAAAGCACATCAGAATAAGATATTTATAACTTAAGTATAGCATAGCATAGTATAATATAATACAATACAATATTAATAAGAGAATAAGATATTAGTATTTGTGAGGATCTTCTGCATGGCCAATTCACACTGATGAAACAAAGGAATGTAATTTCCTTGATCAGAACTTTGTAATATGAAAAAGGACAGAAATAATTTAGTCCAACATTCACCGTTTAACTCTATGCAGAACAGTATACTCCTCTGAAAGTGATATGTCTCGTATGTCAAATTTATAACAATTTGGTAAATAATACATAGAGTTGCATAGAATTATTTCAAGCTCTGTGATGCTACTATATAAACTTATGCCTCAGGAATCAAAATTATAGCTTCCATAAATCAAAATATGCATGCCAAATTCAGAAATTACGGTATATATATAAACCATGGCCACAATACTTTTTATACTATGACTCAACACAGAGGGCTTTATAGGCATTCAACTTCAAAGAATAAATTATGGAATTGTCATAAATGTTATCTTCCAAAACCAGGCTCCATGGCCTGTTTCAAAATCCCAATTCTGTATTTAAATCTGAAAGTTGGTTCCAATGTGTTCTGTAAGCATTACAACAAATAATTTCATAAATCACCAATATTTAAAAGAATATTAAAAAGAACTATAAAATAGACACAAAATATATTAATGAAATACTTCATAATATAGCCAATAAATTAGCATTGCAGGTCAGCAGCAGACAGAACAGCTACATATATTTCTACTGTATTTTACTGTCAAGGAAGACATGACCTTAAAAAAAGAAAATGAGATTAAAGTGTAAACAGTCAACATTACAATCAATACAAATAAATTAGCAACCCCCTTAGGAAATCTCAACCAATAGGAGTTCCAGACTGTAAATTTATCATGTGTCTGTACAAAAAAAACCTTGATGCTCCTCTATCGACATTCAGAACATCTGAACAAAAAAGAATCGAAGTCCTCAATTCCTTAATGTCTCTCTCTCCCTCATAGAGTGACTATAGGTAGTGGTTATTTTTGCAAAAAATATAAAAGAGTCAAACTTCAGAATTTTAAATAGCACTCAAAATTATTTTGAAGAAATTAATGTAGACAAAGCAAGGATGACATACATATGGATCTTCGTACATAATAATTTCCAAAATTGGTGAAAATATATTGTTTTTACAAAGCTCCTTCTACAAAGACAGGGAATATATTCTGAACTAAAATGTTAACAAATAATGTACTGTGTCTTTGAAGAGAGAAAAAAGTGCTGCATAAAAGCCTTGATTTTTCAGTGCAATAAATTCATCCAAGTTTAAATAGCAACAAGTCAGTTCTGCTTCTAGTTACCCACTGATAGCTCAATGCCACTTCTGAATTTGCTTAATTATTTAAATATAATACTGTGGGTTACCATCTGCTCAGTACTCTGCTTATTTACTCAGTGCTTTGTTGCAAGCTTCCTGGCACTTATTTAGTACATTTACTTGAGCTGAATGCACAATCTAAGAGGTACCAACTTCTACACAGAACTGTTATCTCAATCATTAACCTAAAGTTGGCAGCTAAAAATGAAAATGGCCTTCCTGTATGATGACCCGGGGAATGACACAAAAATAACAAAGTCACCAAAGTAGAATAAATTCCCTTTAATGCCTCCAACTTGGCCCCAATGTCCAATTATCCTCGGCTGGATATCAAACTCTTCAAAAAACAGTCTACAAGGGCAGAAATACAGTCAGAACTCAAAATAAAGATAATTAGTAAATAAAAAACCAACATAAACCACACTGAAGTAATTAACATTGGCAGGCCAGGATGATAAATTGCAGACTTTCAAAGGATAATGCAGCACCCACAGTTGGGAGTATGCCAAAACCCAGATAAGCCTCTACTAAGATAATCCACGCTTTGCTTCCAGCAAGGAGCCGTGTGCAAACGCCCCACTTATAACCTGCTCTCCCAGCTGCAATTAATGAAAGGGATCAGGGCCTTCTCTCTCGTAAGCCACGTTGCTCCCTTCTCTGTTCCTCCCTGCATGCCCTAGGATGAAGAGGGGATGGCCCTCGGTCTTCCTCTGGATGCCCAGTTGGACTGTACCCTTCTCCCATTTCTTCCACAGCCACTGGAGCCACACTCCCACACCCTCTCAGCTGTCAATCTCCCCCTCAGAATCAGACTCTAACAAGGGCATGTCATCCTCATCATACACCTGTTTTAATTGTACTATGAATCCTGTCACAGGCCATTTCCAGTAAGCTAAATCAGAAGAAAGCCAGCTTGATGTAGTGATTAAGGTTCCAAACTAGAAACCAGGAGACTGTGAGTTCTAGTCCTACCTTAGAAACAAAGTTGGCTGGGTGGCCTTGGCCTGTCACTCTCTTTCTAGGAAGCAGGAAGTGTCTCTGGTGGTCAGTGTTTAAAATTTTATTAGTCAGATAAAATGAGATTAAATATTCCATGAATAGTATCATATGAGAATGGAAGTGATGGTGATCAACATAATCCTTTTTACAAAGACAGCTATGGATTTTTGCAGTTATGTGCTATAAAGATGTTTTGCTCAAGAAGAAAAAATTTAAGGACATTTAAAAGAAGCTAACATATGGGTAACCTGTTATACTCATTTTTCTGTAACAAAAAAAATCAGAACAGATGGCAGTGATGGGCGAAGCATAATTAGCTACTTCCCAAAACAGTATGACAGATTTGCAAAATATGGAAAAAAGGTAAAATGCTGCCATCTGCAGGCAACCAATTGTTATTGTCTCCTTTTCGAATACCACAGCCATTTAAAACATCCCTACCTGGTAGGTAAAAAAGGGAAGCTATGTAAGTTTTCTTGTACACAATATTCTTTTTAAGCTGTGATGGTCAGAACAATACATCCTATTCCAGGTCTTGCTAGGCTTTATTTTAAAAAGCTACATTGGCATGGAGGTGGCAGACTACCAGAGCTTAACTCCTGATTACATGTACATGTTGACTTTCTGTCTCCTATCCAAGTACTAATTAGATCTATCTTGCTTTGTTTTTTTTTTTACGTCTAAGTTAAAAGCTAGTATTTTTTCTTTTTCCTTTGAAAAATGAATAGTTTTGAAAAAACATAGGAACAGAAGAGAAAAATATAATATAGATAAGCTAAAGATTTAAAAGTATCATGGAGATTATAGCTTTTTTAAAATATGACTATTTATGAATAGCTATCAATATTACATATGTGATAGTTATGAATAGTACATGTACTATAATCACATTAAGTAATTAAGAAACATAAGTAGAAAAAGCATGGCCAACACAATGTAAATCACTAAATGTAATGCAGTCCATATTATTAAAATTATATTTTAATTTAGGAGTCTCATAAAATTGAAATACAGATTCCATGGACAGATAAATCCAAATTTTGGGGGACCAGTATTTTCTTTAAATTATCCACACTGGCTCCTTTCCCTAAGCTTTCATTACTCAGAGCTACTTGTTTATTGTAAACTATTTATTATTAATATTATATACACAGCAATGTGAAATCACAGCTGCCAGCTCTTCAGTTGATATTGGTCTTCATATGCATTGAATTCTTCTGAAGAACCTAAAATGTAATGTTGACCTATGTATGTGGGGATCCAAGCATGTGTGGCTTTTTGTAACTGAAAGATGGAAATTTTGTCAATGTCCAGATTTCCTAAGTGCGATCCACGTCTTTATGATATGGTACTCAGTGTGCTGATTAGTACAAAATGCAGTGGCCCCAACTGTTCACAGGAAGGCACATATTACACCTGTTTTGCAGGTCCTACATTGATTTCCTATTTGATTCTCGATACGATTTAAAGTGCTGGTTTGAATCTATCAAGCTCTTTGGTGGTTTGCTTACCTGCACGACCACATTTTCCTATAAGAGAACCATTCTGATGATGTTGGGAGAAAAAGGGAATTGTCTTCCATTTTGGTCCCAGAGCCCAGAAGCATTTTTCAGCGATGGGAACAGCCCTCATTGACTCCAGTCAATAACTCCAGAAACAGATTTATCTGTTTTTCAGAAACAAGTTGAAAACAAGGCATTTCCAGAAGGTTCTAAGGCTTGAAGCTATGATATCCATGATGGGTTTTATTTCTTATCTCTATTTGTTTACATTTTATTGAATATTCTTATGCTACCAAGAGTCCTGCGATTGAGGTTACATAAAAGTTTGATAATTTTTTTCCAGTGGCAGATTAAAATATTCCTATTTAACTCAGCATTTTAAGCTAATAAATTGTTTAATTTGTGATATGTTTCTATACCAGTTTACATTACAGATAGTCCTTGCCTTACAACAGTTCATTTAGTGACCGTTTGAAGTTATAACGGCATTGAAAAAAGTGACTTATGACATTTTTTCAACTGACAACTGTTGCAGCATCTCCATGGGCGCATAATCAAAATTCAGACGCTCGGCAAATAATTTATATTTATGATGGTTACAAGTCCCTTCTGACAAACAAGGTCAATGGGGAAGTCAGATTTACTTAACAATCATGTTACTAACTTAACAACTGCAATGATTTACTTAACAACTTTGACATAAATGGTGCAAAATCACTTAACACCTGTCTCACTCAGCAACATAAGTTTTGGGCTCAATTGTAGTCATACATTAAGGATTATCTGCACTATTGATTTTTTTTTTTTTAGTAAAGAAATGATTCTACAGATTCTTTCAGCATTTTCAAAATGTGAAAATCAATCATTTTTACTATTCAATGTTCAGGAATGTGATATTTTATTTCAACCATATTCTGTATGTCTCTGCCAATGATCACTGTGACATAATAATCACATATGCATGTACATACACCCACAATGAGTGCACCAAAATTCAAGCCTCATAAGCCAGTCACAGTAGGTTAGATAATAAATCACAAGAAGTTAAATAATTCCAGCCACATCTGGAATACTGTACTGCATCCAGTTTTGATCACCGCATTACAAAAAAGTTGTTGTAAAAAGTGCAAAGAGCAACTGAGACAATTAAAGGCCTGGAGGCTAAAACATATAACAAACAGTTGCATGATCTGAGTTTGTCTGCTCTAGAGAAAAGAAGGTCTAAGAGGGACATGATAGCCTTATACCAGTATTTGAGAGGCTGCCACAAGGAGGAAGGGGTCAACTTATTTTTCTAAAGCACCAGAGGGCAAGACAAAAAACAATGGATGGAAAACTAATCAAGGAGAAAAGCAACCTGCAATGAAGAAGAAATTTCCTAACAGAGTGGGCAATTAACCAGTGGAACAGCTTGCCCTCAGAAGTTGTGGATGCTTCATCACTGGAGGTTTTTAAAAAGAGATTGGATGGTTACTTGTCTGAAATGGTATAGGGTCTTCTGCTTGATCAGAGGGTTGGCCTAGAACACTTCCAATGATCCTTCCAATTCTATTCTGATTTAAGTTTTAATAATTGTATTAATTAATGTATTTTTCAGGGGAAAAAGTTACTTTACTTAGGAATGTTTACAGGCCATGCACAAATAAGTAAGGAAGTGTTTAGAAGAAAATGTCTACGGTACCAATTTGAATATTTATTTTAATTTATAAAATAAACTTTCTACAGAGTCTCATTTTTTTTCTGTGTGTATACTGAGATAAAGTTTAACTTTTGCAGAGGCAGGGTTAGTTTCATTGTATTACAAATTTTAAAAACACATAAGCCTGAGCATAATATTAATAAAAATAATTAATTTGTGAATTTAGAAAACATGTGGTAAAGACATGAGCTTCGTTTTCAAAGAAAGGAGTACCAATTCCCAGAAACACTGTTACTAAACTCACTCTGTTTTGTTTCATTCTTAAATATGTTAATATGAGCAACAAAGAGCAGGAGGGACACAGATGGGTTGGACTTACGATGACACAAGCATTTTTCACAGCTCCAATGTTTTGTTCTCTGCAGATACAATTGGTCTTGAGTTTACCCTGTTCTCATAATGGATTTGCTACAGTGGATTCAGAAAGATCCCCCATATGGCTGACACATGCAAGAATTAATATGCAATTAATAAAATAATCTTATCCTCTGGTTTTGTTCAAGAAGGCAGCTGGTCCATATATAAGATGCTAATTAGACAAATTAAGATGAGCCACTTTTGTCCTGGGATGAACTAATAGTTTACGGTATCCAATCCTCTTACATCTTCTAATAGTGCCAGTAGATTAGACAAAATGAGGTAGCAGATTTCTTAGAAGGCAAAAGGCAAAGACAAAATATATTGCAGAAATTAATTACTTATATAAGTGACTGATGGATCCAGATAGTCTATCTTGTTCTAGAAAGTAATAAAGGAATGTAAAAATTACAATGGACTATTATTTCCATGGAGACAAGAAAAAAAATTCCCAATAAATATAAATGGCCTGAGGATCTTTTCTGATAATATCAGATCTGTAATCTATGTGTGGAAGAGCTTTTGTTTCTTAGAAGACTTTTGCTATGAATCACCAATCCTCTCTCCTAGGGCAATTTTTGCTGTTTTCCTTATTTCCACTGTTCCCAGAAAAGATAATTTCAGTACTACCATTAAGTATTTTAAAATAGTTATATTTTTATTATGTTTTAAATATTTTGTATATTTTCTTTCTGTTTGCTATTCCTTGTTATATACACAAATATGAGGAACAGAATATAATAGCATTTCATTTAGAAGTTACAATACAATTACTAATTTTCTATATTAATTATACATGCTTTTAATTTACAACAATTGCATTGCTTAATGACAGCAGTTCTCTGTCCTTAAAACATTAAAGTAATTACTCTATTTCAGTTAAGGTAACTGACCCACTATCAAATCAGAAAAATCTTAAATTAATGACAGCTATTTTATTACAAAGTCTTTGGCCCTGGCAAGTCAATTTTATACTGAATAAATATCTGTAACTAGGAACTTAAATACTGTTGACTATGTACTCAAGCCAGCCATCTGCTAGCAATCAATCTAATTGAGTTTGCATAGCAGTGTGGGCAAGCAAATAATGGCAAAAGGGATATTAAACTAATATTTATTAGACTATGGTTACAATTCTACCCTTAATTACAAACTTACTGCTTGTAAATGGACTTTTCTGATTGTTTACACACTAGCAATGTGTTCATTGCTCGGGCCTAAATAATCAGAAATGTCCATTTACAAGCATTAACTGTGTAATCAAGGCAGAACAACAAAACAATTTATATATGTTGGAACTGGGCTGCTTGAAAAGCTGTTTTTTAAACTCACTGTAAAGATTTATATACAACGACCTGCATATATTTTTCTAAGTTGATGTGACAGCTATTTAGTTTATGGAAACATCAGATACATTTTTCATGTGAGGAGAATGCAGATTTTGTAAGCTCAGTGAGATAAAAATAAAGATTAAAATAATGAAAGAGAAGTTGTGCATTGTTAATAGAGGTAAATAAAGGTAAGCAAGTTTGATAGAGACTGAAAATAATGTAGAAGTTGGAAAACTTCGCCTGCCAAACAGAAATGTGCTGAAAATAGAGCAAAGGTGACAAGTATATTTCTATGAAATACAGAAGCAAACATTCTATAGATATGCAAGAATAATATAAAGTATGAAAAAGGTATTCTTATACAAATTGAATTGCTACAGCTATCCAGATCTTTGTTTACGCTGATAAAACTGGGGTTATATATGTAATTTTCAGAATAATGTCAACAGGCACAGGAAGCCTAACTCTACTTTATTTCCAAGAATTGTTTTTATTTATGATATGACTAGGGCAGCGTTGGTTAACCTTTTTGGCACAGAGTGCTAAAACAGCAGCACGCGTGCACATCAAAAACCGGGAAAACAGCTCCCCAATGTGTGCGCACGGAGCTTAGCTTCCCAGTGCGCACATGCGCACTGGCCGCCTGGTCTTCTGGTTTCTAATGTGCATGTGCTGATGAAGGCCAACTGGCTGGCATGCGCATGCGCTCCAGGGAGCTGCTCTTCTGCTCCTGCACGCACAAAGACCAGCTGGCCGGCACACGCCAGAACCCGGAAGATCAACGGGCGATGGCTGGCGTGCTCAAAGAGATGGTTCTGCATGCTACTTCTGGCACATGTGGCATAGGTTCACCATTACAGGACTAGGATGTGAATGTCTCACATTTCAATCAAATATAATGCTGTTATGTACTACTGCATGTAATATGTAGTTGTAGATATACATGGCAGCCAGGTTTTCAGTTAATATATAAAGTCATCTTCATGTTTAAGGCCTGTTTGCTTTCAAGACACCCTTTTAAGTAATGAGCCTCAGCCAGCTTGGTTAGCGAGTGGCCTGGCCACTGACCTACTTCACTGTGAGCTCAACTAAATCTCTCCCACTTTTTCTAATGATGCAGGTTTTTTGCCATGCTGTCTTTCCAAAGTAAACAAACAAATAACATTCAGCCATGCCAATAAACCTAAAAACTGTGCATGCATGTTGATGTAGCTTTATGCAAGGCTGATAGCAGATGGGCAGAGACCAACAGCAGCCCCGAGGTCAAGGGGCACAGATAGTACAACAATTAACACAGCTTTAAAGCATGCCATAATTCCATATTGATTTACTGTGTCCATTTGCTGTCAGTTCTGCACCTGTTACCAGGATCACAAATAAAGTAGAAACATTTGTATCAGTATTTCAGTGCTGTGGCTATTACACTGTAGTAAAGCAGAACACAAGAACACCAGACTACCTACAGCAAAATTGATACCTATATGACTTTATCGAAAAGTACCTGACCACCACAGCACATTCAAAACAAGCTCTGAAAAGGATCACAACTACCCATGTATCAAAAACATTTCAGAAACAAATGCAGACTATTACAACTACATGACATCACTGTAGCCACAAACCAACTACAGCAGGGCTGTCAAACTCGCAGCCTGCAGGCCAGATTCATCATGCGCTGGCCATGCCCACATCTGGTTTAGCGAAGGGGGGGAAAGTCACAATACACCACATGGCGCCATTGTGATAACGCAACTTTGATACCCCTGAACTACAGGTAATCTTTGACTTACGACCACAGCTGAGCCCAAAATTTCTATCGTTAAAGCAAGACATTTGTTAAGTGAGTTTTGCCCCATTATATGACTTTTCTTGCCAGAATTGTTAAATGAATCACTGCAGTTGTTAAGTTAGTAACACAATTTTTAAATGAATCTGGCTTCCCCATTGACTTTGCTTGTCAGAACATCGCAAAATGTGCTCACATGACCACAGGACATTGCAACTGTCATAAATATGAATCGGTGGCCAAGCATCTGAATTTTGAACAGATGACCAGGGGGATTTTGCAATGATCATGTGAAAATGATGCTAATCAGTGCCATTGTAACATCAAACATTAAACAAACTGTTATAAGTCTTGTACTACTTGTAAATCATCTTAAAGACTTAGTTGTTTAAGAAGAAGAAAACAGAAATCATATACAATGTATAGTACAAGGACTGTAACAACCACTTTGTAGAACAGACAAGAAGAGCACGTATAAGAATATCAATTTGCAATCAGAAGACACAATGAAAGTTTCTTAATCTCACAATACATGGACAGACTTAACCATTGTTTCAACTGGGAAACCTAAACCAAGCTAACTTCAAAGCCATTAGGGAATTCTTGGAAGCTTGGCATTCAGAGATATCAACCAATAATAGTCACATATTACAGACCATTTACAGATCAATTTTACAGACCATTTAAGAGAGACAAAGAAAAGCTAAGAAGAAAAGAAAAAGACCAGAACATGTCCTTTCCAGAAGGATATCTCCAAGTCCATCTTCATCTTAACTTGCCTGTCATTTATTTCTATCAAGTTATCAACTCCTGGATCTGCAGATAAGCAGTGCCTATAGCCAATTATTGTAACAATCTCTGATAAATATGCTGATTATCTGCCCATAACTTTTCAAATAAGAGGAAGAATGACCCCCATATTAAAATATTAGAATTCTTGCCTTTCTAGTTTTGCTATAATCAGCCCACTTATATGACTCTATATCTGGTAATATAAACCAATAAAATGTTTATGCTCCCTTTGAACAGATTTGACAAATGGGTACTGTTTCCAGTTTAATCCAATAATTTGCCTTAAACTGGATGCCAAGATACTCCAGCAGCAGTCCTTGGGCTCCAGTTTAAGATCAGTTGTGGGATTACACAGACCGATTTCAAAATACCTCTTGAAGTTACAACTGAACTCTGATACTACGTGACTTAAGCTTTATCCCAGATTATTTATCAACCTCTGAACATACAATTGCACACAGAGATGGCCATATCTTAAAAGCTTATTTAAAATCAGTTTTTCTAACTCTGGAATGTACTTTTATTTTAGGTCAAGGAGTAATAGGACACAAAATATATCTGTTTTTATTTCATTAAAATCTAAGAAAAAAATAATCCAGCGACTCCCCACTTAGCAATTACCTTGATTAGCAACACTTTGCAAATATGATCATAATAAACAGTAAAAATAAAGTTGACCGATAAATGTCTGCACTTAAGTTTAAATTTCTGCACTTGGTAATGTCAGAGTGAGAATAATGCCGGTGTAGCTGCACAAGAGAAGATGTACATGAGATGGCACCAACCAGCAAATTTTGTAGCATCTCTCTCTCTGACTCTCTTACTAAATGGATTACATAGCTAAATGAAGAGACATTAATGTCTAGTTATTTAAGTTAATAATTTTGCTTCTGTCATATTTAAAAGGTCATTTTATAATCAAAAGGTCATTGGAAATATCTTAAGGCTTCAATGGTCACATATGGTCCTGGAACTTCATGTTCTGTACTTATTTGCCAATGTTTCTGAGAATTTTGCTTAACAGGCAAGAATTGATACTAGATTGAACACAACACACTGATGATGAAATGGTGACTCAGACTAGGATCAAAGCATCAAACCTACCACACAAATAAACTCATTTCAGGTTTTCAAATGTTCAAGCTTTTATTCTACTATGGAATTTTTACAGGATGTTATTAACAATGGAATATACCATTTTGTAAATTAGATGGAATAACGGGTTTGCCTGGCATGAAGACTGTTTTTCTTCCAAGTTTCACCTTTCAAGGTTACATCTAGTTTCACCCATTAAACCTGGGTTTCACATTTTAGAATACAGTCAACAGAAATGAATACTTTCACTCTTCAAAACAGGTTGTTGCTGATACTGACACAAAAGCGATTTATCTGGCATAATACTGGAGGATTTTAGCTTTTTTTTCATGCAGCTCCTGCTGCATCTGAAAAACAAGTTGCTGCCAAAAAAATAAATAAAAAGAAATGCCTCTAATCTAAAGCAACAATAGAACGACAAAACTGCTGTAGCTGGCACATCCTAGTACTAAGAGAGCAAGGCATTCTTCACATCGATGAAAAGCACAAATTTTTCAGTTCACTATACCAGAGCTAAAAATTCATATATTGTACAATTGGAACAAGA
This sequence comes from Laticauda laticaudata, assembly GCA_004320025.1. NCBI lineage: Eukaryota > Metazoa > Chordata > Lepidosauria > Squamata > Elapidae > Laticauda > Laticauda laticaudata. Next base: position 84,011 of record BHFT01020912.1, read on the forward strand.
TCGGGGTGGGCTTCAAAAATTTCAGCAACTGATTCTCTGCCGGGGTGCTGGGTGGGTGTGGCCTACTTGGGCTCCTGCACCACAGCTGGAGAGGGGGTGTTTTTACCTTCCCAAGGCTCTGGAGGCTTTCCTCGAGCCTCTGGGAGGGCAAAAATAGCCTCTCCCGGGTTCTGGAGGCCCTCAGGAAGCCAGAACTGAGCCTCTTTCCAGCCTTCCGGAACCTCCGGGAGGCCCGTTTTTCACTCTCCCTGAGCCTCCGTGCAGACCCTGCACTTACCTCACATCCAAAATGGGCCATATGGAGACTTCTGGGAGGGGTGGGATGGGAGGAGCCAGCCAGGGGTGGGATTTGGAGGTTCTCCAAACCGGCCATAACATTAGCTACAGGTTCCCTGAACCCGGACAAACCCACAGCAGCCCACCCCTGAACAAGATCAACCTCCAATTCAAATACATTAAAATTAGGGTTTAATACCCTCTAACAGAAAGAAAACCCCAACCTTCAATTTTTCACTGGTCCTCAACAACTTCATATAAGATTTAACATTCCAAAGCAAACAGTATTTCCTTCAGATGTACATCATGGTAATAGGTAATGCACCACTCACTTTATTAACTATCGTGGTTTTTTAGAATTAAATACCAATATTAGGGTTACCTACAGGCCACAACATGTAAGCAGATTTAAAACATATGCTTTATTTTCCACCAATTAAGAAGGTAGAAATAAAAATATATCATTCCTCATTTGGACTACACTATAGGTAGTCCTCGACTTACAACAGTTCATTTAATGACCATTCAAAGTTTCAACGGCACCCAAAAAAAGTGATTTTTTTTACACGTATGACCATTGCATCATCCCCCATGTTCACCTCATCAAAAGTCAGATGCTTGGCAACGGATATACATTTATGATGGTTACACTGTTCCAGAGTCATGTGATCCATTTTGCGACATTCTGACAAAGTCAGCGGGGAAGCCAGATTCATTTAACAGCCATTACTAATTTGACAGCTGCAGTGATTCACTGAACAACTGTGGCAAGAAAGGTCATAAAATCGGGCAAATTTCACTTAACAACTATCTCACTAGCAATAGAAATGTTGGGACTTAATTGTTCTTGCTGTAGCAGCGGGCTATTCACAGATGCTAACCCACTACTGATCAGTACGGGAGTTTTTACCTGCTCCATTTCCGACCTGGGCTGGTTTACCCTCCTTAGGCAACCATATTGATGCTGAACGTAGTGCAAACACTCCTGAGCTTGTGGTCATAAGTCAAGGACTACTTAGACAATATTTGAAGGCTGTAAGTTTTTCCTTCAATTTTTCTGCATGCTGATAAAAATAAAGCTACTCTACTGTACTTAATGTCTTTTTATTCCTTTCCTTTCACTTGCACACGCAGTATGTTGACAGGGAAAAACCCACCAGCAAGAGAAAACAAGATTTATGCATGTGTGTGTTCATTTATAAACTTATAAATCATATTTATAGGTCATATAACTCTTAACAACTTTAGGTAGCATACAAGTTTAAATACTCTACATAAATGACCTCTGTGATCATATCAAGACCAACTGTGTTCTCTTCACTGACGATGTAAAGCTATTCAACATCACAGACAATACTGCCACCCTTCAAAAAGACCTCGACTATGTATCAAAATGGTCAAACAAATGGCAGCTTCAAATCTCAACAAATAAATGCTCTGTCTTACATATTGGCAAAAAAAATCAGAAAATAAAATGCCAAGCTGAATAGTCAAGACCTTGCTGTATGATCCAAGATCTGTAAAGGATCTTGGAATACTCATCTCTAATGATCTAAGTGCTAAAGCCCACTGTAACTACATAGCCAAAAAAGCATTAAGAGTTGTTACCTAATTCCTACGTTTAGCTTTTTCTCTGGTAATATCACACTACTAATTAGAGCATACAAAACATTTGCTAGATGAATACTCGAATAAAGCTCATCAGTCTGGAACCCACATTACGTGTCTGATATTAACACAGTGAGAAAGTCCAGAAATATTTTCACAAAGAAGAGTTTCTCACTTCTCTACTCGTGAAGAATACCTTATGCACCAGACTTGAAATTCCAGACTTAGAAAACCTAAACTGTACGCCTTTGGTCCGATTTAAGTATGGGATATAAAATCATACATTGCAATGTCCTACCTGTCCAATGAATACTTCAGCTTCAACCATAACAATACGAGAGCAAACAATAGATACAAACTCAAGATTAAATCACACCAAACTTGATTGCAGAAATATGATTTCAGCAACAGAGTGGTCAATGTCTTGGAATACTCCACCTGGACTCTTGTGGGTTTCTTCCCCAAAACCCCAAAACTTTAACCTTAGATTTTCTACTGTTGATCTCACCCCTTTCCTGAGGAGGTCTGTAGGGGGTGTGTATTAGCACACTAATGTGCCTACCGTCCCTGTCCTATTGTTTCTTTTATTTTTCTTATATGTATCCATGTATTCATAACTATGTTTTTACTTATTATCTTATAAGCAATTGACAAACCAAATAAAAATAAATAAAAAATAAATATCCAGTGCAATGAAAACACTATGAAGGCAGTATCTCATTCAATTCATTGATAAAATTCCTGGCCAGGCGCATACTTCCTAATTCAACACCTGGGAAGGGTGCAGGTTTTCAAGGAGACAAATGTCAGGGCCACAGGGGAATACTATTCCACAGTGGAGATGCCACAATAGAGCAGGTTTTCTACCGAGGTCCCATCAGATGTTTTTAAATATAGTACTTGAAACACTCTCATTCTAACAGATCTTACAGGACAGGCACAAAAAATGGGAGTAAGAGGGTCTCTCAGATAGTCAGCTTCAGAGTTCACCAGCTGGATAGCCACTTTGATAAATTCTTCTGTCAAAGTAAACAAAAACAATTTAATATACCATGGGGGGGACCTCAGATGCTTAGCGTTGGTACAAAATAGCCATAAACATACCTATTTAATGCAACACGATGCTGATTATTCAGTTCAAATTCTTGAAAAGCCTGTCATTCATTCATTATTAATGCAATGGATATATAAGCATACTCGTTATATATAATAATTGATTCGTATCAAACATGTATGCAATTTCGCATACCATTTTGCACTAAAAATTCCTTTCATACTTAAACTCAACAGTTGTACATAGTTCTCTGGTGTTTCTTCTGATGGGAACATATGGAAACTAAAAGTGCAATCCTACACATGACTATGCAGAACAAATTCCTATTAATGTTTATAGGATTGCCTCTAGAAATCACATAGTATTGTTGCTGAAAAGAATTTTCTGTGTCATGATAGTATTCATTATACATTATGGCTTTGTCTACATCACATTATATTAGCTTTCATCAAACCAATGGCACCATAGTGGTAAAAATCTCTGGTTGCACATTGATGATGATGGAAAGTTAATTAGTCAGCAACATGTGGCATTATTCTTGTAGACGAAGCTGATTTTAGTTTTCAGTTGAAACCAATACTGAAAATATGAGCTGCAGCAGTGGATTATACCTGTGTGGTTTGTCTAATTTTATTCTTATAAACATTGTTATTTATTTTATTTTATTTGTTAAAAATGTTTTTTTTGCATTTAGCCACTTGGGTCTAGAGGTTAAGTCCTAGACCCATGGTGGCGAACCTGTGGCACACATCGCCCTCTCTGTGCAAGCACGCCGTTGCCCCAGCTCGGGTCTGCCACGCATACACACATGCCTCCCATTCTCTCTTAGCCCAATCTACCTCAAGAGTGTTGCGAGTAAAATAATCTGATACAAGTCTGTCAAACTAGTGGTCTATGGGCAGGCTACATCCACCCGGCTCTGCAAAGGCAAAAACTGTCAAAATCAGCCCATGACACGATCGAGTTTGACACCCGTGGTCTAATAGGACTATTAGATAACTCAAATTCACTGCCTTGAGTTTTTTTAAAATTAATAAAAACAGATGAAAGAAAACTAAAATATACATAACAAATATTTTTGTTTTTTAAATTCAATGATTTGTTCAATTTATAACCTGTCTTAATCTTTCAAAAACTCTAGGTCATGTATAATTTTTGTACATAAAAATTACTAATAATGCTGTTCAAATCTTCGTCAAAAAAATAATTCTACAATACATTTCTCCAAGCAGACATCTAACTACACATGCAGAAAATCTCTAAAGACTAAGAGTTATTTGAATGTGCTGTAGGCACTGATTTTATTTTGCACGACTGGCTTTATTGTCTAGAATACAGGGAATCCTCAACTTACACCATAATGGAGCCTGCCCATTATGATTGTAAGACATGATGATCATAAAGTGGGACTTCATGTGACAGACCCAATTTTACAACCTTTTTTGTGATGGTCATAAAGTAAATGCTGCCATTAAGCAAATGTCATAGTTGTTAAGTGAATGTGTGGTCATTAAATGAACCAGTGGTTTGCTATGGAAATATATGTGCTGTTTAGTTTCCTTCGGGTATTATCCCACTGCCATCATCAGGCTTCTGTATGGATGTGTGTCTCACAGCTCCTGGTTTTAAATTTGAGGCTGGTCCATTCTGATTGGCTCGGAAGCCTGGGTCTGTTGTGTTCACGTGGACTTGGAGCTGATTGATTGGTGTTTCTGGTTCTTCTGTCTGTTTTGTGGCTTTGATTGCTGGCAACACTCTGTCCTGTGTTGGAGGCTTTCAGTGCAGCTTGGCTTGTGTGAAAGGACGGCTGCTCTTCATTAGCAAGCTGCTATTCATTAGCAAGCTGGGTTTACCTGGGATGCCTTGGGGGGGGGGATGTTGAGTTGGAGGCATTCAGAGGAGAGTCTGTCTGTGCTCAGGTGTGGGGTGTTGAGTTGGAGGCATCAAAGGGATCTGTCTGTGCTCAGGTGTTTGGTCTGTGTTTGGTGTGGAGATCTTTCTAATTTGAGAGTGCAGGTTTCAAATGAATTGACAGTCTGCTGGATCATCTCTTCTATTCATGCTTGTCAGGGTCTTTTTTCAATCTTCTATAGCTCTCTGATGCAATTATAGTGGCTAAGGGTTTTAGTGCCATGAAGTTGATGCTTGACCTGTGGTTTTCATGTGTTGGACTAGTGAGGAGGTGTGCCTCCAGCTTTTTTACTGCATTTTTGTGTTCATCTAGGCGGGTACTTATTCTTCTATTGGTCTGTCCAATGTATGTGGCCAGGCATGATGTACAGGAATTTCGTATATGCCTTGGTTTCCCAGTAATTTTGTCTTTGGGGTTTCTAAGGATGGCTGCTATTTTTTGTCTGTTTGAAGGCAGTCTTGATGTTTACCTGTGTAGTATCTTACTGATTTTATCTGTAAGTACCTCTTATGTAGGGCAACACAGCTGTTCCATAGGAGCCAAGCTGCATGAAAGCCTCCACACAAGAGCAGAGTGTTGCCAGCCAATCAAAGCACAAAAAAACAGACAGAAGAAAACGCAGAAACACCAATCAATTCATACTCAAGTCCAGTGAACAACAGGACCCAGGCTCCTAGCCAATCAGAATGGACGAGCCTCAAATTTAAAACCGAGAGCTTGTAGACACAACATCCATACAGAAGCCTGATGATGCAGATGAAGATTCTGCTGAAACGTTGCTACAACTTTAACAGCACTCCAATGACGTGGGATAATACCGAAGGAAGCTAAACAGCACACATGTAGTACCCGCGAAAGCTTAAAAAACAAATCACACACACAACACACACACACACACACAACATTTGCTTGTATCTGATGATGGCAGATGAGATTTTGCTGAAACGTTTGCTAAACTTTAAAAGCACTACAGTGACGTGGGATATACCGAAGGATTTTCTTAAGTTTTCGCGGGTACTACCATGTATGCTGTTCAGCTTTGTTCGGGTATTTTCCCATGTCCTTGTAGCTGTGCTTTTATATATATAAATATGTATGTATGTATGAATGTAATGTATGTATGTATGTATGTAATTATGTACGTACGTATATATAAAGCCAAAGATAGACAGATATAATAAAGCCAAAGGAAATTTGCCCACAAACTCAAATTCAACTTCCATCTAGTTTGTAAACACTGCTCTCCAGCCAAAGTTCTCAAGATAGATGTTTGCCATACTTTTCCCCACTACTCTCCCCCATGTTATTCAAAATACATTATCTGCTATTGCTGTCATAAATAAATTTCCTAATTAAATCCAGGACAATGTTTATCAGAAGTAAACTAGACTGATTAAGACTAACCTAATCAAAGTCAAGCCTGAGTCAGCCTAATCTATCAAATTTAAGACTAACAAATTCAAATATTTTGTAGCAGCGGTATTAGAAAAGTAACTACATATTTTTATTTTTTTCCTAAGAGAAATAGATTAGTTCAAAGTGTCAGCTCCCTTAGACACTTTTCCAAATGTCTGTTTCTTTGTTCCAAACTTTACATATTTGCTAAGAATTGTCAAAGAAAGAATTCAAGGAATGACTTTATATATATATATTATATATATATATATATATATATATATGTATTTATGTATGTATGTATGTATGTATGTTATGTATGTTATGTATGTTATGTATGTATATATATATATATATTATATATATATATATATATATATATATATATATATATATATTATATATATTATATATATATATATATGCATGCTACATAAGAGCATAAGAGACAACTGGTGAACAAACCACTGATATCTTTTTTTTTAAGAGGGAGAAGATAAATTGGCATTTCTAGCAAAGAGCTTTCCTCTAGAGTGCAGTTAGCACATTCTCAGGATTTTTCAGAGATGGTCTTTAGCATCCTATTATTAGCAGAAAATATTTCGACTACCCCTTCACCAAATTCACAGCTGTACAATAAATAAGACTATGCAAAATATTTTCAGAGTTCATCCATAGTGTAACATACCTAATTTACTCTGGTCCTCATTATTCTTACATGCTGATACCATGCAATAAATAATTCAACCAAATATTAGCTATCCAGATCTTGCTTGAAAAGAATTTTGGAAATCAATAATATTTCTATTTAACACTCCGCCCCCAATATCTTACCCTAACTTGATTAGAACAACAATGCAACTCAATTCATGGGCAATTTGAAACCACAGCTATGATATCCAGAGAGAGATTAAACGGCTAACCAGAAACAAATGTTAAGATGGTTAACAATAAAGCAGTCACTATGTTTCTCAACTGCTTATCTGAAGTGTAGATACTATAAACATTATGCAAACTGAAGGACACTTTCCAAGTGACCTTGAAGCTGTCCATCAGTAGTTCATATCTAAAAAGCATATCAATTTCCTGATCACATAAGTCCCATTATGGAAAGGTGTATGATATATGTATCACATGAATTATTTTAACTTTGAATTCATGCATTAATTAGCATACATATGCTTTGTTCAAACATGTGTCATCTTGTTTTGGTGATAATAATTTGATTATCTGTCACAAAATACAAGCCATTAATTTCTTCTCGGTTCTGTGCCACCTGTAAATCAAGGCTAGTCTTTAAGAATATACGGTTCTATTTTTTAAAATAACATTGCATGATAAAACGCACAGTACGTTTGCAGCATTTCTACATCAAAGAATCGAGAATTGTCCTCAAAACGTGAAATAAGATACAGGACTCAAATACACACATTGGGTTTGATTTTTTTGTCTACATATATTGCTCATCCCAGTCATTAATATTCCCAAGCTGTTGCAACATCTAAAAGGGAAAGTATTCATGCGCATTTGGACACAAAGACAATTCTGCACATAATACTTAAAGATACTCACAGATCACAATAAAATCAGATCTTCTCACTTAGTTTAAAAAAAATTGAGAAGAACAAGGGAAAAGATGTGCAGATTGCTTCCACTCCACAGTTTCAAAACTTCTCCAGGCAATGAACGACATTAATGTGCATTTGGGCACCTTTATATTCTTGGTCCCTCATAGACCATCTCTCTTATCAATTTCTTGCTATCCGGTAGGATAGAATAGCTTGTTATATCTTATTGTCCTATCTCTTTCTTCTCTCATTATCTACTGACTACCTAAAAAGAAGAAACCTTGTTTTTCTTGAGACTGAAAGAGAAAAGCAGCCTTGCTACATACAACTGCTTTTGGTTGTCTTTGTCCTATTACAATTCCCTTTCTTCAAGCTCTTAAAACAACAAATTTCCTCCTTGTACCACCTTAGTCCCATACATTGATGATATAAATGAATAAATAAACTGCTACTTGGGTTTGACCTGGTGGATAGAATACAAATAGAGTCATTCTATAAGGGAAATGGACAAACTCTAAACAAGAGAAATAAAAAATAAAGTAGTTAAAACTAGAATATACAACCCTCATTTCAAAGCTTCTTTGATGTGGAAATGCTGCCAGTGTTCTGTGGATGCAAATCCTCTTCTGTTCAGATCGGGTGGGCTGCTATGGGTTTGCCCGGGGTTCAGCAGAACCCGTAGCTAATGTTATGGATGGTTCAGAGAACCTCCAAATCCCACCCCTGGCTGGCCCCTCCCACCTCTCAGGAGTCTTCACGTGACCCATTTTGAATGCAGGGTGCAGGACCCGCACAGAGGCTGGGGGACAGTGAAAAACAGGCCACCCGGAGATTCCAGAAACAGGCCCGTTACTGGCCTCCAGAACCCAGGGGAGGCCATTTTCACTCTCCCAGAGACTCAAGGAAAGCCTCTGGAACCTGGGGAAGGTGAAAATGCCCCCCACCCCCCATAGTGCAGGAGGCTGACTAGGCCATGCCCAACATGCCCACACCCACCCAGCAACCAGGCAGAGAACCCGTTGCTGAAATTTTTGAAGTCCACCCTTGTTCAGATCCTAAATAGCACACTTCTTTTTAAAGAGAAAACCTCATTTCACAGGAGAGCTTTCATCTCAGTGCCAATCCACTGCCAAGATAGGCTGAAGCTAAATCAAGGTGAATTGGTAGGATGAGGTCTTATCAACTGGAAAACAGAAGAATAACTCCAGTGCAAGCTTATATGCTGTATGGAGGAAGAGTCAATTATTTATAAAGTTCCAACTGATACGCCTCAAGACCGTATCTTGAGTCTTCAGGNTGTATGGAGGAAGAGTCAATTATTTATAAAGTTCCAACTGATACGCCTCAAGACCATATCTTGAGTCTTCAGGTTGCCCTTCCATCCAACTATGAGCTCAGTGCCTCCACAGTTATTTAAACTTTGGCTGCCAAAGAGACTAAAACTTTCCAAAGAGATTAAATGTTTTCAGTTATTTTTAACCAGAATTAATATAATTCTTCTGGAAGAGCTTCCACACGGTTACCATTCCAAACTGTAATCTCTGTTGCAAGTCCTCAACAGTTTGTTTAGTGACTATTCAAAGCTACAATGGCACTGAAAAAAGTGACTTATGACTATTTTTCACACTTATGACTATTGCAGCATTCCCATGGTCACATGATCAAAATTCAGATATCAGCCCGAAACCCAGCTTCGGACCTCGCAATGGCTGTATTTCTTGGAATGCTGACATCAGGTGCTTGGCAACTGGTTTGCATTTATGACGCAGTGCCCTGGGGTCACCTGATCACCTTTTGCAACCTTCTGACAAGCAAAGTCAGTGGGGAAGCCAGATTCACTTAACAATTATGTTACTAATTTAACAACTGCAGTGATTCACTCAACAGCTGAGGCAAGATAGGTCATAAAATGGGGTCAAACTCACTTAACAAATGTATCACTTAGCAACAGTTTTGGGCTCCATTGTGGTTGTAAGTCGAGGACTACCTGTATTAGTGTTCTTTGTCTTGTTCTTCTCCTGCCTACTGTACTTCCCCACTGATGCTCCCTCACTGAAGCTTGCCTCTCTCTCCAGTCCCTATCACTGATCTTATACCTTATTGCTCCTCTCCTCTTCCCTGAAATTGCCTGTACCTCAATATGTGTTGGAAATTGCTATTAAGACTCCCACAACAACAACTCCAACTAGGTGCTTTCTTTGGAAATATCTACACTTGACCTGGGTGTGGCAGTGATCAGATATGTCACCAGGACCAGTGCTCTCCAGCTAGTGTGGAGGGAAGGGAGCAGGCAACAAGGAGAGGGAAGCAAGAAAGAAGGAAGAGAAATGTAGGGCCCAAAGCATTTCCTTCACCTTTCCTGTACCTCTAATAGCAACAGTGACTAACCATTATCCTATATCAGCACATAAAATCTTCTCATTCCTGAATTGTGATATTGAAAAAAATACAAACACTGTAGGGGCATACTGATCGGGATGTGCCAATGAAGACTGAATTGTCATCTATTATTAAACAATTTTAATTGTAGTTCATGAATTGCAGTTGATTTATTTGAAGTTAATTCAAATGTCCCTTCAGCCTCTTTTCCATCATATTTAAACAAAATCTGAGGTAAATAATATTTCTGCACAAGACACTAATCATAAATAAAGGCTGAGGAAACATTCTTACAGAAAACTGAAATGCTTATTTTTATAGGAAAATAAATAAACCAATTAAATCAAGCTTTGTGGGGGTTTTGGAATCAGCACATTGCCCAAATAATATATTGCAACATTGAAGAAACTAAAAACATTCCATCTCCTATTCATGACTTCCAGGGTTTCCTTCTGATCTTGTTATGTGGTATCTTAAGCGATAAATAAATAAGTGATATCAAATACTAGAAGCTATTGAAAGGAGTCCAACAACAGCTAAGAGAACAAAACTCATGCAAGTAGAATAGAAACAACTGCTTTTATCGAATATAATACATATACTGTATTGTTTCTTTTAAAAAGTCAGTTTGCTATAGTGGTTGGCCTAGAAAACAGAAGACTGACACCCCCTTAGGCATGAAAACTGGCTGGGTAACTTTGGGCCAGTCACTCTGTCTCAGCCAGTTTTCTCTGGTCACCTCAAAGAGTTTTTATTATTGGAAAAACAGGAGGCAGGAATAGTAGATGCATTTGTTGCCTTAGATATATATATATATATATATATTTAGAAAGGTCGGATAATATTATAATAAAATACTGCTTGCCTGCCAGCAAGCAACAGACCACAAAATAGACAAAGTAATAGAAAATGAAGAATCTAAAGCATTCCAGACTTTAGAATTCAAACAGACGAGTGTTTGCCACATGACACCCCAGACTTAACAACTATTGAGAAAGAGCAAAAAAAAAAAAAAAGATCTGGACAGTGCCCTGCAGTAGGACCTGGAGACACGGGAACAGAAGAGAAAGAACTGGAGAAAATCATATAAAGACGTGCAAATAAAAGTAGAACAAGTGTGGCAAAAGAATGCAAAAATGGCATCAACAGCAATAGGTGCCTTGGGTTCTTATTCCTAATTTCATTGCATCTGGAGCAGCGATCTCCAACCTTGGCAAATTTAAGACCTCAGTGCTGGCTGAGGAATTCTGGGAGTTGAAGTCCACAAGTCTTAAAGCTGCCAAGGTTGGAGATCCCTGATCTGGAGCACCACTTGAAGACCATTGTCATTGACAAAAATCATTATCAGTCAATTGCAAAAGGCAGTTTTATGGTACAGCTTATATTTATCTTGTGAAGCAGAAGTAACTTGCCAGCACAAAATTAGACCTAATTTATTAAGTAAGAGTTAAATCACAAGGCTCCTCCTTTATCATCTATACATGTCAAGATGTTCTGAGCAAGCTCGAATCCAATATAAATATCTTGGCACTATCTCAAGTGGAGGGATTTATTAGAAACTGTTTTGGTGTTAGGAATTTATTTAACAAATCTTTCTAACTTTTCACCTGTATTAGAAGGTAAAACAACAACAGCAAAGTTGTTTATACAACAGTTTAAACTAAATTGTCATTTTTTTTTGTTGACCTTTCTGTTTGTTTTTCATTATTTTATTTTTACAGAATAAGAAAAAAATATTCTGTTTGATTAACCTGTGTTGAATAGAATTTCAAAGGATATCCTTCCACAAAACTTTGTCCATAAGTTTTTTCCACACAATTGTTGCTATACAAAAGTGTTCACATGACCAATCCTATAAGGAAAAGTCACCTCACTGTAATTGTATACATATTTGAATATTTCTCCAGATAACAATGAAAAGGAAGACGATAGTGAGCTGTCGTATTTTACCTACTGGAGCCCTTTTGTTGTTTTAAAAAGACAGAATCTGTTATTTATTACAAGTATGATTAATGTATAAAAGGAAAATAATTATTTTTATATTTGTGAAGATTCGTTTCCTATTCTTACACCATGGAGTACCTCATTCACAACAACCACTGGGTTGTGGGTTGAACTAAGAAACACTGTCTGTTCCAAGATTACCCAATTCTATGCATTAACCATGACACCATATTGGTTTTTAAGTAGCACATATATTATAACTGTAAGAGAATCTCACTTTCTTACTCTTTTTGCAACCTGCCTATCTCTGAAAATCCAGTTAACTTCTTGACCTGTTTATAACTTATTTAAGTTGCCCAACAGAAATGCAACCTTTATATACACTTACCCCTCCATATGAATATACTGTATTTAATTTCATTTATTCGATTTGCCCCAAAGGCCCAAAATGGTTCACAAGAGTGCTTCATAATATATTCGTATAATACAAACTCTCATATAACGTTTTGAGTGTGGCTATATCATTTAGGTCAGACCAATTAAAAGTATTTGTGTTGTTTTCTCTTTCTCAATTTTTTAAAATGCAAACACAAATTCAGTAGCAGATTTGTAATCTCTCCATTGAGACAATACAGTGCTTAAAAATAATCAGTTAAAAATACTCCAGCAAAGCTCCAGTGGGAGAGATTGGTAGCATTAACATCCTAATCTGATTTGAATTTAAGAAATGTTACCAATGACTAGTTTGCAGCCCATGCAGTGGTGAATCAGGTGTTTCAAAACTCACCCATACTAAGTTGCAACAGTTATTTTCTTATTACAATGTATATTTTTCCCAATTGCAGTCAATTCTGGTAGAAAGCCTAAAACAACTATCTTTTTATTATCTTATAAATTCTAACTCTGAATGCTTTAAGTTATGCTGTATGCATATTAGTTTGACATCTTTTCATTCTGACAAGGAAAACACAATACAATCAAGCAGTTCTTTACTTTAACAATCAAAGAGCAGAAATGGAAAATACAAATAAATATAAACGTATGCTTCACAGGAGAACACTATACATTCACATTTTCCTTACCTTTGAAATAATAAATGCTCATTTTCAGTTTTTTTTTAAAAAATCAGTATTTTTTTTTGTGTCAAAGCACCCCATCCACCTCCACATCCATACAAGCACAATATTTGGGTATATGATACATCCTAAAAAACACCCCGGTTTAGTTTTGAATTTATATTCTTATTTCCTACCCACACCCCACGTCAATACAATTAGGAGATGCTGTTTTGGGACCAGTTAAATAAAGGAATTATCTGATGAATGCTGTTTAGTAGCGGAGCCAGTGTACATGCTTCGTTCAGTAAATCCACCCAAACATTCCAATGACCCAAACAATGTATTTGCAAATAGTTGATAGGGTCAGCAATTTACAACCTACAGAACAAGCTCGTTCCTTTGTACAGGAAAAGATTACATGCATTCCAGCCAGAAATACGCTTTCTCTCGGATCATAAAAGACAAAGGGTGAGATGGGATGGTTTGGGTTGTTCTCTGACTCAGGACCTAAGACCAGAGATTCTACTTCTCATAAACTTCTGAAAATTGGCTCGACTACGGACAAAAAGATTCCACACACCCCCCTTCCCAAACAGTAACACAGCCCAACTAGCAATATAAAAAGAAGCCAAATCACTGCACAAAACTCTTACCTTTTAGGCAAAACATTCTGAGATTGTTCCATGGAAAGAAATGGAAAAGTCTTGCTTGGGGAGAAAGCAACACACCAGTGCTAGGTACAGCTGTTCCCCAGTTCCCCCATTCAAACACTCAGCCGAAGAAGCTGGCTGCAGACCAAATCTGCTGCTCTAGGAAGCTGTCGCCCAACCCACTGATTCTTCAACACTACTGACACCTCCCTATTCCCCTCCCAGCTACTACCCCCCCAAAAAAAGACAAGAGAAAGGAAAAGGGAATTGTGCCTCTTCAGCCACGCCTATCAGACTACAACTTGAATACATTTTTTCTCTCCTTTGTCAGCTTGTTTTTCCTTTGAAAACAATTCACACTCATGAGCTGGTCAATGTGAAGTTAAAAAAAATAAACCACCTTTCATTTACCTTAGCTGCATCTCTGAATGGTGAATTCCATCTCTCCTTAATTTTTGGTTAATCAATCTGGATTACAATCTGTTTCATTTTGAAGCATACTAGAAAGTTGGCAACTTTTTAAAATGTATAGGTTTTTACATACACATGCAACAAAGTAGGAAATATGCATAATTGTAACTAAATGTTAAGCACGCACAGACTGGATTGCAAATATTTTATAGTTATAAATAGATACCAAGAGTATCTTCAACTGATTGTCACAGTTAACCTTGCTTTTAAATCAATAGGACAAATATCTTATCTAATTAGGAGAACAGCTATTCTGACCTCTAAATAAAGATGAAGCTACACATGCTGTCCTCTGTTTACCAGACAGCACTGAGAAAAGCAAATAAAAAAGAGTACATCACATGTCCATTTCACAAGTTTGATTTTAAAAATGGAATTTAACCAAAGATATGTGAATAAAATCTTATCAACCCTTTTCTATAGCATAGCATTTCACAGAAACTCTAATGCAAATGCCCTTCTTACTTTCCAAAATTGCATGAGTATGAAAATTAATCAAGTTCCCTAGTGTTTCTTTGCTTTCTCTGAGAAGGGAGGGAGGGAGGGTAGCAGAAAAATATATATGGTGGAGCTGCATTTTTGTGAGCCATGGCAGCAATGACGATAGAATAAAGAAAAAAATTTGGGGAACTATTGGAAAATTGATGTAAAGATTAATACTATGATCAATGGATATTAGATTAAGAGAAATACAGATATTGTATATTCCATAGGAAGAATAAAGAACAAACTTGATTTCATCCATGTGACGTATTATTATGTTGGCATATATTGCTCAATCACACAAATTGGAATCTCTTGCAAGAATTGCTAAACAAACTATGGGACCTCCTTCAAATGATTTATTTAGGCTAAATTTGGATAACATACTAAGTATTGTTCATGGTTAATCAAAAGTTTGGCCAACCATATATGTGATAGAGGAGAATATTCACTGAAATGAGGTCATCTTTGGTGCTCTCTGAACCAGGTTGTTTTCTTGCAAAAATTTCATTATCCAAACTAGGAAATATCATTAGAGCACATCCTACTGGCACTGATCATGTTACCTTGTTTGGGTAATAAAATGTCTGCAAGAAAACCAAGCTCAGCGAAAACTAAGGACCCAATCATATTTCTGCCTTACTAGCTGAACAAACGTAGTGGTTATATTTGTTTGCTGTATCTTTTTTAAAATCACATCTTTGTTATCTATGCTTTTTGTTCAACTCTTTCCTTTTTTTATAATGTGAAGAATGGACCAAGACATTTTTGGAACAGTGGGTATAAGTGCCTCTGAGTCTTGTTTTACCTAGCCATCTGCTACAGAGAGGAAAACAAACAAAGCCACCACCAACAATCCACTGAAACAAATTGGGAAGAACAGCATCAGTCATTGCTGAATCACACTCTTAAGTTCCTAGTTTTCTTTTTAACTCTATGTTATCACCATCATAGTGGTAGGGTTGACTCTAGAATAATCTGGGCAGCTCAGAACAATCAGACAAAGATATTACAATAAAAGATATAAGATGAAAGATGGCAAGAGTGACAAATTGAATTGAATGAAGTAAAAAGTCTCACTTTCCCTCACCAAAGTCCTGGGTGTAGAGCCAGGTCTTCACTGTTCTTCTAAACAGTGGAATGGGCAGATAACAGGTGCTGCCGCAGAGAAGGCACATTTCTGGAGTCCCAATAAATAACATTGTTTAATTGAAGAAACTCAGAGTGCATTAATCCTGGAAGATCAAATCAGCTGGGCAGATACCATGGGATATGGATGGCCCCTCTAGTAACCAGGCTTTATGTTCTATAGGGTTTTATAGGTCATAACCAGCACCTTGAAATGCCCCAAGAGGAAACCTGGCAATTGGCATAGCTCACAAAGCTGAGGTGTTACATGAGCTTACTGAGGCATGCCCATCACTGTTCGCACTGCTGCATTCTGGACTTATGGTTCAAGGGTTAGTCTCATGTACAGTGTGCTGTAGTAGTCAAACCCCAAGGTGACTGGAGATGAGTGATGTCTTCCCCTGACCTAGGAAAGAATGAAAATGGCACACCAGACAGAGTTGTGCAAAGGCTTTACTGGCGACAGCTGATTAACACTACAAGCAGCATAACACAGGATCTCAACCCTCACTTCCCAGAGATCCTCTGGGGTTTATGCTGGTAGTTAAGCAGTAGTTACTACTGCTGCTACCTCTCTTCTTGAGAAAGGTCTTTACCTCGTATCCTGTCTTTTATTATTATTTTCCACTTTTATTTTCATGTACAAGTCAAGATAGCAAACATACCAGTACTCCTGCCTTCCATTTCCCCTGCAATCACAACTCTGTGAGATAAGTGGCTGAGAGAGAGTGACTAGCCCAAAGTTACCCAGCCAGTTTTTCATGCCTAAGGAAGGAGTAGGACTAAAACCCTCCTGGGCCAGCATCTTATATACTAGACTAAACTGGCTCTAAGGTGAACCAAAGAGAAGCAATAGTGATCTTAACTCCAGAATGGAAGACAGGTAGAATTCCCTCAGGCTATACTTACTTGTGAGTAAAAAGGGGAAAATTGATAAAGCTGAAATAAATTCTATAGGGCCGCTTTCTAGTGACTATATGTTTTTTAGGCATATAGCTAGGGATACACACACACACACACACACGTGTGTGTGTGTGTGTGTGTGTGTGTGTGTGTGTGTAAGAGAGAGAGAGGGAGAGAGACAAAGACTTTTTCTGTTTAACTTTGCAAGTGGACACATGCAAAAATGATAAGTAAAATAAATAATACAGATAAATCAAACAGCATCCTCAAGCATCCTACTCATAAACTAACCATAAAATTAGCAAACATAATAAATTTGAGACAGATCCAAGGTAGGTGAGATATACTATTCAAAAAGACAAAGATATATACAGACTGAGAATAATTGCACCAATAACTGTCACAAAGAATTGTTTTCAGAGACAAAGGTTATTCACAATAAAGAGAATCAAAAGTGAAACTTCTTCATTACAAATATTCCTTATTCCTCACAGATGAAGTCTCTCAAGCAAGCAATCACTGTTTGCTTCTCAAGGATGTTGTTTGATACCTGTAAACTACAATATTTGTAATATCTCCTTTTATTTCCTTCTGAGTTAATTATTTCCTGTAACAGATTTTTCTGTTACTCCTGGATCTGTACTTTAGATAAGCCCTGAAGATAACTGCTACATTTTCTTCTGTTCCCCGAAAACTCTTGTCTCTTCAGGCTTGGATTTGAAATAACGAAAACTTTTCTATCAAAAGAGAACTACTTTTCATTTACATGTTCCCAGCTGTGATTCAGTCAGTTCAAGAATGTCTGAATCATGGTTTTTGTGTCTAGCCTGGGAGGGCTTGTATGCTGCTCTAAAATTATTTTTTTGGATGGAGGCAAGTATGCATCCGAAATATGTTTACTTTAATGAGTTTAAAAGGAGTCTCAGGATGAAAGTAAAATATGAAATGCTTATTTCTAGAATGATCTTCTGTTGAAACTTCTCTTTATAAAAAATTGTTCCATAATTCGGATATTTAAGCCAAAAAACTTGTTATTAAAAATAAATCATAGTTAAATTTGATAGAACCTACAAATATGTGAAAATACTTTATTTACATTTGTGTTTTATAAGATGAGGAATAAGGAAAAAATAAGTTATCAAAATATGACTACAAAATAAAATAAAACTTATTTGTTTATTTATCAAATTTATATTATTCATCTCACATAAAGTGATTCTGGGCAGTATATAACAATAAAACATATACTGCCCACTTTTTTATTTTATTGTTGTGTACTGCTCATAAAGTGACTCTGGACAGTATACAACAATAAAAAAGTTCTAAAATTCCATTTAATATTGAATCCTCAAATAGAGGACATACAACTAGTCCTTACTTAACAACCACAACTGAGCCCAAAATTTCTATCGTAAATCATTGCATTTGTTAAATGAGTCATCAAATTATCTGACTCAATTTTATGGCCATTTTTATAATGATATAGAGCTAGTCACTGTGGTCATTAAGCAAGCCACATAATAATTAAGTGAATCCATTCTCCCAACTGACGCTTTTTGTTTTTTGCTGGAAAAAAAAATCATTGCAAATCATGATCTCATGACTGGGATTCGGCAATCAAACATAAATTCAAGCCAATTGCCAAGCAACTGAAATGCAATCACATGACTGTAGGGCATATGCATAAGTCAGTTGTAACTTAAGCGATGGGTTGTAAATAATTTTTTGGCAGTCCGTTGAAATTTGAACAACTGCTAAGTGACAGGTCAGTAAACAAGGACTACCTGTATCAAATATTAAATTGATAAGAACAGATAATATACTTGATCTTTCCATTCTAGGGCTTGTAACAACATTGCTGCCAAAATTACATATAAAAACAAAGTCCTGTGTTTTTCCTCATTTGTTCATCTGCCATCTTTAAATGAAAAGCTTTAATATAAGATACATTTTCATTTTTTTAAACAAAAATATCTGATACCAAAATTTCTTAGCCTTTTTACATGTCCACCAAAGTACCTTTGGATTGATTACAGATAGTTCTGGACTTATGACCAGAACTAAGACCAAACCTGATGTTACTTTCAACTGCAAGATAAATATGGGGAAGTGAGTTGTGAGTCATTTTACAACCTCTTTGCTACAGCTGTTGTTAAATGGATCATGCAGTAGACAAGTGACTCTGGCTTTCTTCATTGACTTTGCTTCTTGGAAGCTAGCTGAGAAGTCATAAATGGTGATCACATGACCGAGGATAGTGCAACAATTACAAATACATGCCAGTTGCCAAGTGCTCGAATTTTGATCATGTGACCCTGGGAATGCTGCAACAGTTGTAAATGTGAAAACTGCTCATAAGACACTTTTTTCAGTGATGTTGTAATTTTGAGCAGACACTAAACAAATAATGGTAAGTCAAGTGCTACCTGTACAATTCCATTTTGAATTCCCTTATACATTTTTGAAAATTTAACAGGAGTTAAAATACCATTAATACATTATTTTATATAAATTTCAAACCTTGTGTCCATCTATATTCCCAACTTCTATTTTTTATTGAAGCTGTGTATAACTTTACCAGTAAAATGACATTTCATGAAGAAAAGTAGATATTACAGATTTTAAAACTTCACTCCACATGTAGAACTACTGAATAGTTTTGAATATGTTGCGTCTAATCTAACTTTTTCAACTGCAAGATAAATATGGGGAACAGTCAGTTCAAAAGAGGGCGTAACTACATATAACGGATACATCGATGCAATTTAATTTAATATTAACTCAGACTGAATGTTCCAAAGTGACCTCTGAGTCTGGCACTCCTTATCACTTTTTAAACAAAAAGAATCCGTTAAACCACAGTAAGAATCTGCATGAAGCCAATCCCAGTCATGAATTAAGTTAGGCTCAAGAGCAAATCAAATAAAAGTTAAAGGGCATACAAAGGGCAATGCCTCATAAATTTGTGACAGGTCAAGAGAGAAATCTTTAAGCTCTCTTTTCAAATGAATTTCTCCAAATAACCCAATTTGTATAAAAGACAAAATTATGAAAGTGTGTAGAATGGAAGGGAGTAGGAATTAATAGAAAATAATCTGTAATAGTTTCCCATCCCATATCTTGTTCTTTTCTGCACTGAGAGGTTATGATTTTGCCCTGTGTTTTTATTATTTACCAAAAGTAACTTTATTATTATACAAATAAAATAAAAAAATTCTTCTTCTGTTGCTGCTGCTGCCAAGTTTAAGAAAGGTTTAATATGTGGTTACAAGGTATGATCATGCATATTCCTGAAATGCATTATATTTAAGCTTCAGAACAAAGAAAAATAGAGTAAAACTAATTACTACCCAGTAGCGTAGTGTTCGGAAAAAAAGTTAGTTGGATTAAAAAAAATATGTATGATGAAATAGATTACTACATAAGAAAGATACCTCATATTAAAAAGAAACTACAATTTTTGGACAAATTAAAACAGTGAAGAACAGCAGCAGTAAAAAATAGAAGTATACCAGTGATGAGATTCAATTTTTTTTACTACCGGTTCTGTGGGCGTGGCTTGGTGGGCGTGGCAGGGGAAGGATACTGTAAAATCTCCAGTCAGAGGTGGTATTTGCCAGTTCTCCAAACTACTCAAAATTTCCGCTACCGGATCTCCAGTACTGGTCAGAACCTGCTGAATACCACCTCTGAAAGATACACATTGACATGAAATGTGTATTTCAATGTGTATCTGAAAGATACACATTGAATGTGTCAAACAGGCAAGGAGTTAAACAGTACAGCCCACTTTCTGAAGACTAAACACCTTACTAAATAAGGAGATCTGAATGCTTACTAATTTTTACTTGTTTATAAATTATCTTGAATTAAGAATTTCTTGTGAAAAATACCAAAAAGAATCTCTCAAAACTAAGTGAACAGTTCAAGAAATGAGGTTCAATTTAAATAAGTGTAAATTGATACACATTAGGGCTCAAACTCATGAGGACTGAGCTGACAGCCAATAGCCAGGAAAAAAATGCTAAGGTCATAGTGGACAGCTGAATAAAGATTTTGACTCAGTGTGCAGCAGGAATAAAAAAGGCAAATTCCATTGTAGGCTTCATTAGGAAAGGACTTGAAAATAAAATTGCCTGACATTGTAATGCCCTTATAAAGATATATGGTACCTCTGCACTAGGAGTATGTGTATAATTCCAATAGCTACATTTGAAAAAGGATATAACAGAGATGGAAAAAGTGAAGCAGAGGAGAACCAAAATGGGAGTAAAAGATTAGAACATTCAGGAAGAAACATATGTTAGAAATAGAGATAAGTTAAAATTATGTATCACATGGAGAAAGTAAACAAGGAGAAGTGTTTTCTCAGTCTTGCAAAACAGTAGGACCAGATTCCACCGAATAAAGGTATAATTAGAAGGAGATTTAGAACACAGAGAAGCAAACAGATTTCAGTTAGTGCATAATTACCCCGTGGAATTCACTACCCCAAGATGAAATGATGGTTACTAACTTCTAATGAAGATATTCTATTACAGTAAATTATCGCACTCCTGGAAAGGGCGTTGGAACTTATCTGATACGCCCATTCTCTCTGAGCTGTGAAGAGCATCCAGAAGAGGGAGGTGCTTCATTCTCTTCTGGAAAGGCTGGGCTTAAAACTCCAGGACACTCCTCCTCCTCCACGGAACATCTCCCCAGCGTCCCCCAGTTTTGCGAAGACTGAGTGCCAACGTCCAGAACTCATGACCTAATGTAGATCCCTGACCGGAACGGAACCCCACCAGATGGAAAGCAATGGGTAGGACTGGATGCTCTTCACAGCTCACAGAGAACGGGTGTATCAGGTAAGTACCAACGCCCTTTCTCCCATGAGCTGTTCAGAGCATTTCAGAAGTGGGTCATACCGGCTTGGCCTATCCTTAGGAGGGTTCCGTCTGGATCAAAATCCACTCCTAAACCCTATGGACCCTCTGCAGGACTCCTCGCAAATAGAAAGCATCCGCGTGAGGCGATAGACATCAATTGTTATAATTTTTTAACTAAGGGCGATGGTGAAGCCCAAGTCGCAGCGCTCTGCAAATTTCGTCTAATGGAAGCTCGAGTGGCCCGTGCTGGCTCGATGTTGCTCCCACTCCTTTGTCAAGTGGGCTGTATTGTCTTAGGAACTGAGATGGATGGGCATTCCGTAACGTTTTAGCTATGGGTGGCCCCTCAACCATCAAACACTGTCATTCGATGACGGCCTTGTGTCATAAAGTGAACAGGAAGAGGCCTCAGATTTTCAAAATGCCGCCGTGCCGATCTAGATAATGCTTAATGGCCTCGGAACGTCATGTCGATGGCATGTGCTCGCAGTGCTATGAGATGGTTTGGACAAAATTTGGGAAGCACCAAACTCCTGCGCTCTGGTGGAAGGCGCTGAATTTACTTAGGGATCAAATGATGGATCCAATCTGAGAACCACTCTGTCCACATGAAACACGCACAGGTCCTTTCTCTCATCAACAATGCTGCAATTCAGAAATCTCCTTGCTGACTGTGATTTGCAATAATAGAGCCACCTTATATGTCGAAATTTTAGACTAGCGTATCTTAAAGGCTTGAATGGGCCAGTTGTAAGTGCGGTTAACACCTTGTTGCAGCTCCCATGTGGAGATAGCGGTAGATTACAGGAGTGTAAGTTTGCAGCCACCCTAAAGAAAGCTGTGGACATATGGATTGCGTGCGCTATGGAAAAAAGGTTCACCCCAGATATCTAAAGGGTGCTTTCAAAGTTGGTAGCAATGTTTCAGCAAATCTCATCTGCATCATCGGCTTCTGTTATGGATGTGGGTTCACAGCTTTTGGTTTTCAAATTGAGGCTGGCCTATGTCTGAAACAAAGCGTGAGACCCACATCCATACAGAAGGCCTGATGATGGCATGATGAGATTCTGCTGAAACGTTGCTACAACTTTGAAGCACTACAATGACGTGTTGTAGACTGACGTGTCATGAGAATCTCATCTGCCATCATAGGCTTCTTGTATTGGTTAGTTCCTAGTTTCAAATTTTGAGGCTGGGTCATTCTTGATTGGCTAGGAAGCCTGGTCGTGTTCATTGGACTTGGAGTTTGATTGATTGTGTTTTCTGGTTTCTTCTGTTGTTTTGTGGCTTTGATTGGTGGCAACACTCCTGGTTCTTGTGTTGAGGCTTTCAGTGCAGCTTGGCTCCGTGTGAAAGGAGCGGCTGCTCTTATTAGCAAGCTGCTATTCATTAGCAGCTGGGTTTCACCTGGGTGCCTGTTGGGGGGTATTAGAGTTGGAGCTTATCAGAGGAGTCTGTTTGTGCCAGGTGTTTGCCCTGGCTTGTGGTGTGGAAGTTTTTTTATTTG
This sequence comes from Laticauda laticaudata, assembly GCA_004320025.1. Classification (NCBI taxonomy): domain Eukaryota; kingdom Metazoa; phylum Chordata; class Lepidosauria; order Squamata; family Elapidae; genus Laticauda; species Laticauda laticaudata. The sequence goes on from BHFT01020912.1 coordinate 107,218, forward strand.
AGAGTGCAGGCTTCAAGAGTATTGACAGTCTGCTGACACATCTCTTCTATTCATGCTTGTCAGGTCTTTTTTCAATTCTCTATGGCTTCTCTGATATTCTGTGGCTGGGTTTTCTATAGTGGCTATGGGTTTTAGTGCCATTGAAAGTTGATGTTGTGAGCCTGTGGTTTTCATGTGTTGGACTAGTGAGGAGGTGTGTTCAGCTTTTTTTAACTGCATTTTTGTGTTCACTCTAGCGGTTACTATTCTTCTACTGGTCGTCCCAATGTATGTGGCGCGGGCAATGATGCCTACAGGGAAATTTCGTAATTGCCCTTGGTTTTCCAGGTCAATTTTGTCATTTGGGTCTCCTCAGGATGTGCTATTTTTTGTTGTTGTGAAGGCAGTCTTGATGTGATGCTGTGCAGGTTTTTCTGATTTTATCTGTATAGTACCTCTTAGTGTAGGGCAGAGCAGCTGTTCCATAGGTCTGTTGGTCTTCTAGGTCTCTGTATGTCTTGGTTGTGTTTTTGTGGATCAGGTTGGGATTTTTTTTTAGGAAGCCATTGTGCTGTCAATACTTCAGTCAGGGTGGCATAGTGAAGTAGAGGCATACCTCAGACCCATAGTTCACCATGGAAGCGGAATAAACAACACAACTACATTCCTAGATGTACTAATCTACAAAAGAACAGGATGGCACCACTGGGACACACCATTATACCAAAAGAAAACACACACCAACCGCGTTACCTCAACGCCAATCCACACCAACCCAGCACAGATAAATTCCGTGGCAAAACACAAATTAACCAGAACCAAACGCCTGCCAGGCAAGCAATACAAGACTTGATTACATATCACGTCTCGTGAAGATCGTCTAGAGAGCTACTTGTATATACAGGGGTCGCTTTTGCCCGTGATAAGTATTGACAGCGCAATGGCTTCTCACAAAACAAAATCACCAGCTTGATCACATAAAACACACCAAGACATAACAGAGAGACCATAGAGACCATGACAAACGACCTATGAACAGCTGCTTGCCCTACATATAGAGGGTTACTTACATGATAAATCAGTAAGATACTACACAGGCATCACATCAAGAGCTCGCTTCAAACAAGACAAAAATAGCAGCATCCCTGAGGAACCCCAAACACAAAATTGACCTGGGAAAACCAAGGCATATACGAAATTTCCCTTTACATCATGCCCGGCACATACATTGGACAGACCAATAGAAGAATAAGTACCCGGCCTAGAATGAACACAAGATCAGTAAAAAAGCTGGATGACACACCTCCTCACTAGTCAGTGCAACACATGAAAAAACACAGGTCAACAACATCAACCTTCAACTGGCACTAAAACCTAGGCCACGTATAGAAAACCCCGCCACAGAATCAGTCAGGAAAGCCATAGAGATTGAAAAAAGACCTGACAGAGCATTGAATAGAAAGAGTTGATTCCAGCAAATCGACTTTGATTCGGAGTCATGAGTTCTAGCATTTGCGTAAGCCCTGCACTCTCAAATAGAAAGATGCCACACCACAGGCAGGCAACCTGTAGCACAGAGCAGACTGCCTCTTGATGCTCCAGCGAAGCTCGACACTCGCCCCACCAGGCACCCTCATGGTGGAGAACCCCAGCTTCGCTGATGAATAGCAGCCGTCTTTTCACATCAAGGGAGTTCCAAGCTGCATTGAAAGCCTCCAACAACAAGAACAGAGTGTTGCCAGCCAATCAAAGCCACAAAAACAGACAGAAGAACCAGAAACACAATCCAATCAAACTCCACAGTCCAATGAACACAGACCCAGGTAACAGCCAATCAAACTAGAACAGCCTCAAATTTGAAACAAGCGAACTGTGAGACCACTTTCCGATACAGAAGCCTGATGAATGGCGCAGATGACCGATTCTGCTGAAAGCGTTGCTACAAACTTTAACAGAACTACAATGACGTGGGCATAATACGAAGGAAGCTAAACAGCACAAATGTAAGACCCCGAGAGCTTAAAAAAACAAATATATATATATATAAATATTAATATATATATTTATATATAAATATATAGATGGTATATATGAATGCAGATTCTAGCTTCCTTTCGGGTATATCCACGTCATATGTAGTGCTTTTAAAGTTGTTGCAACGTTTCAGCAGTAATCTCATCTGCCATCATCAGCGCTTCTGTATTGAGTTTGTAATGTGGGTCAGGTCTCACAGCCGTTGGTTTTTAAATTTGAGTTTAGCGCTATTTTTGTGCCAGGATGTTTTTCTCTACATCCTGATTGGTTGGAAGTCTTGTCTTGTTTATTGGACTTGGAGTTTTGTTTGATTTGGTGTTTCTGGTTTCTTCTGTTCTGTTTTTGTTGCTTGATTGTATATCAAACTCAATACAGAAGCCTGGATGATGGCAGGATGAGTTCTGTGAAACGTTGCGGCGAACTTTAAAAACACAATGACGTGGGATAATACCCGAAGGAAGCTGAACAGCACACACACACACACACACACACACACACACATAATTTTTGTAATAAAAGAGCTTCCGAAGTCAATGTTTCATGGCTTTTAAAGGGAAAAAAGGCCTTTAAAGGGAAACAGTAGAAAAATTTAAAAATAAAATAAAAAGCAAGTAGCAATTCAAGCAACTGCGAAATGTACACCTTAAAATAGTGCATTAATCTCTTTGTCTCAGTTTTTCTTTAAAAAAATACCTTTACCCCATTAAACCAAAAGGAGAAGATTCATTCTTTCAAGACAAGCAAACAAGGAAAAATAAAGAAAAGGGACAGCAGCTATCATTTGAGATTTATACCAATGACAATCAAGTATTTGCTTCGCCCTGGGGATGTTAGCAGGTGCAGCTAATCAGGCAAAGTTTATTACTGGACTTGAATGAGTTTTGTTCCAGCAGAGGAACATGATTTAAGCTGGTAATCATTAGATCAGGCCTGCCAATTTGAAAATATGATTCCTTAACCCATAGTGAAGAGATGCACATCATTATGTATTTAATATTGAACTGGATCTGCACATTAGAAAAACCAACCACACAGACTTTTCACCAAGTTAGTAACCATAAAAAGACCAGTTTTCTTCAGATTTGATGAGGGTGACTGAAATACAGGTCATCCCTGTACTGTAATGGTTACAGGTATTCCCTTTGTGAATATTTGAAGTTAGGTGATCAGTGTTCCCTAATATTTACGGACAAGTCCAGAAACTACAAATGTTGCAGCACTTTGCCGGCCAAAATGAAGTGCATGCCTGGGCCCACCTCCTCTGAACCTCCATTTTGGCTTGTGAAGTGCCGGGCAAGGCATGCACAGGCCTAAACAGAGCTCCATTTTGGTCAGCAAAGTGCCAGGAGAGACCTGCACACACCAAAATGGAGCTGCAGAGGGCTGAGAGGCTGGAGAGGAAACAGCTTGCTAGATCTTTGCATGGTAAGTGACCCAGCATGGCAGATTGGGTGGCAAGTGAAAGTAATTGTGTGGAGCAATTTCAGTGGGTCTGGGAGGCTTTGGGTGGTCTTAAGCATGTGGCCTTTTCCATCACTAGACCCATGGATTCCCCATCCTGAAATACTTCATGTGCAGTTAATAAACCACGTATTCAATTAGCGAATGCACAGATGAAAAGAGGGAGTGATCCCGCTCAAGGTAGGAGATTCACTCCCACAAATCCTCAGGTTATGAATGGAATGGGCAGGCTCCATTACATTCGTAACTCAAGGACTACCTGTACATGCCAAATGAAATCTAGTTGAGAGTAGACTGATTATAACAAATGTGTGAAAACCTTATCCATGGCTGCACTGAAACTAAAGTTACCTCTGGCAATTAATTTTTATTTCTATTCCTCTGTTGCTACTAAAATTTCACTCCGAAAGGTACTGATTTCTCTGATATCCAAGCCTGCTACTTTAATATCCAAGCCTGCTACTATCTCCTGCAGTGTTCAGTTAACTTTTTACTATTTTGAATGATGTAAGCAATATATTCTTTTAATTATTAATCAATAGGGTGTACATTTAATTGTATAAAATTATACTAACATAGTATAAAGCATTGATATAGAATGTCAGCAAACAACTATATATTTACCTAAATGGCCAAAACTAATTTGCACTTTGTTATTTGTTGGATACACATATTGAAATCTGCCATAAACTTATTTTAAACCAGCACAATAATATTTATAAAATCCATATTTCAGGGACAAGGTTTTCAATATTCTTATCTTCCTGAAAACAAATGTGCACAAATGTTATTAATTTTTTTAAAAATCAGTATATTAAATATGTTACTAGCCAGGTACAGAATTAGATTCCAGGTGCACAAACTGACATGATAAATAACTATGATTTTAATACACAAATCATATCCATAAGCTTCTGTATAACCTTCTTGTCCCAAACAAATTAATGTACTGAGACAATTGTTCCTCCCAAAATTGATTCAGTGCACACACACACACACATGTGCAAATGTGTACACATACATGTTACAAACATGCATACACCCAATATACATACTTTTTGAATATGCAGATGTCTGTGCATGCATGTAGAATTAATGTGTAGGAAAACATTCTAGGGAAAGGGTTAATATTCAGGAATCTAATATTTTTTCCACTAAGGTACCTTTGAGTTTCTGCCAATGATAACATGTTGGAATAATAAAACAAATGGCCATCACATTTTTCAAACAAAGCATCAGAGGTAACTGGGTAACATATTGCAACATATTAAATTTTATCTGGGCTAGAAAAATGATTCCCCCAAGCACTTTCAAATTGGGATTAATAAAAGGCCAATCTCCTGGGGAAAAGCCAAGTGTCATAATTCATTGCTCTATAAGACCAATTTCAATGACACATAGTGCTCACTTAAAAATGACTTGAACATTACAACATCTTAGTTCTTCCTTAATTTGGATTTTAGTCTGAGATTTTAAAAAGATCACCCTTTCTTTTAAAGTTATCACTTGCAGCAAACATTACTTGCTCCTTCATCCACAGCAATTAGGAGAAAAATTTTGATCCACCCTTCCTTTTTCTTTCTCTTTATTGCCAGTCTTCCCTGACAACTGGAGTTCTGAAAATTCAAAGAGATTCTCCTTTATGAAGAAGAGAAAAAGAAAGAACAGGAAAAGAGAAAAAAAGCTAAAACAATGGGAAATTGACCTACTTAGACCCTACCATTATACAAGGAGAAACAAAATATACTGTATGCAGGCAGTAGCTCCCAGATAAATAGGTTTGGTAACTCACAGGGGAGCCTAGTAATTAGAAGCAATTTAGAACACAGTGAGGAAAAATAATTAGAAACTTCTGCATCCAAAATCTGTCCGCTATTTGTCACAACTGCTGATTTTAGTCTAAAGCCTGATCCATCTCTATGACAAACAATTTTTTTCCAAATAAGAAAGCACTGAGTTTCATAAAATATTAAGCTAAGAACTTAGGAAAAAAGTAGAATACCTACAATACTGACTAGATCAGAAATTATATCTGTGGAATTATTGCTTTAAAAAGACATAATTCAGAACTGGCCAAATGTAATGATTCTTAAGGCTGTATGAATGAAACCAAGAAAGCATCCACTAACCCAAGTTGAAAGAAGTTTTCCAAGAATGATGAAATCTGCTAAAAGTTTAATTACTCATTCCTTCCAACACTCAAATAAATTACAGATAGAAAAGCAGTACAACTGACTTCCAGTGAGGATTCATAGCAAACTAGATATCCCTGAAGTAGCAGAGATAGCATTGCAAGAGAGGTCAGCAGCCACACTGTGAACACTGGTCAGTAATATCTCTCTGGAAAAAGGAGAGATTGGGAGATTGCCCACTTGTACTCCAGACTATGCCTCCTCTAGTGTGGACTGCAGGATTGGCTTATGAGTAGAATGATTGGGAGTTGAGGGTTTCTGAACAAGCTCACCGTCAAAACAATAATCTATATGGACATAATGTTCATCTAGGCTCATTAATTGCTTTCAGAAATTGCTTTTTAGCTGCTTTTTAATTACTGTATTAGGAACCTCCACAAAGGCAGGTTTTAGAGCACTGGGTGAGTCTCTTTTAGTCTTTAGCGAAATAAATTTTAAATACAAGTTTAAAAACTAAAAAAATATTTTTAATAAACAGCAAAATGGTGATTAGCATTCAAAAATTACAAATGGATTAAGGGTCAAATGGATTTGAAATAAGATTTCAGATTGATGACAGTATAAGAATCCTTTACATGGAGAAATGCTATTTTGAATGGTTAGAAAATGTTAGGATGGGAACTAATGATTACAACTAAAGGAGATGATCATTTAAATTTTATTTACTAATACAGAATGGAACAAACTAATGGATGTAACATATATATTTGTGAACAATGGATCCAGAAGTTAATTTTAAAAGTGTCTGCCTCTATAGATAGACTGCATACAAAAATTATCGAAAAAGAATAAATTTTATCTGACTAGATTGTGACTGATCTGAAAGTGATTTTAAAATGACAGGCTATAAGAATATGAAAAAAAAAGTTACATTGGACATACAAAAGAAATCAACTGATATCTTAATAATTAAAATGTATATAGAAATAACCAACAAATAAGTAAATGACCTGAATAATTTTTCAATATTGGATTTACCAAAAAAGGCTTGTTAAAGTATTAAATAATTTTGTGATACAAACAAAAAAATGAAAAGAAATCAAGTTCTAGAATATTATTTGAAGGAATTAAAGATCAAGATTAATAGAAGTACAAGGAAGGTATATGATCAAGGTTAAAAATTGTTTTCTTCATTTTGTTTCTTAATGGATTTTTTGCTTTTGATGGGACGATAAAGATTATAGATAATAGATAAAATAGGGGACAAAGAGATAATTTGTTATCTTTTAAAAGGAGGTGATAGGTTACTAAAAATGTTTATACTTTATGAGAGGGTAAATAATTTCTTTATATTGTGTGTGTGTGTGTGTTCTTTTTTCTCTTCCATGTTTGTTTTTCTTTTTCTTTCTTTTCTAACTCTTTCTTTTTTAACTTTCTTAATTTTTCTTTTTATACTTTTATCTCTTCGTTTGTATTTGTTCTTGTCTTTTTACTGTAATGCTTAATAAAATTATTATAAAAGAAAAGCAGTATTAATGTAGCTACATCAAAAAAGTATAAATATAGTACTAATATTGATTCTATAGTTTACTTATTTTTTTCAGGCAAACTCCAAATTTAACTCACTATAACAATCTAAATCAAATTGAATTATACTCTTGCAAACCACTATAAATCTAGCCTATAGTTTCAGCATGTCCAAGTTAACATTAGTTGTCAATGCAACATAATTATCTAAACTATCCATGTGATTATGGTATCAGATAGCAAACCAGAAGTAGTTATTACTTTGGAATTTTAAGCAATTACTAGTGTTTCAGACTCTGTTTACACATGTGTGCGTGTAAGGGGTAGAGAGAAACAGAAAGGGAAGGAAGGAAAAAGGAGAGGGAGAGAGGAAAGCAAAACATTTCATAACCATTGCAGATTTTACAGCAGGATTTCCATCTGCCTAAAATATATGGCTGCCAAACATCCATCGGTCCTTTGTGCCAACTTTGAATTAGAAAAGTGGCAGAGATCAGTTACTGCACAACTTCTAGGACAAGCTGTTCCCATTTTTGGAACTTCAAAGAAGTGCGCTCTATTCTTGGAGCATCTTAATATAGCAGCATCCTTTCTCCTGGCCAAAGATGCTGAACTAGGGATATTTCTGTCCCAATCTAATGTCAGAAACATGACTAAAACCTAATTATGCTATTTTAATTAAAATATATTATCCTCGATCCTCTTGCACATTGTAATATTATTTCTGAAATAACAAATTTCTTTTGTATCTGAACTAAGAAACTATGATTTAAACGTATTTATATTGTAAAATGTAATTTTAATTCAATTTACATGCCAATATTATTGTTAAATTTAAATCATAGATCATACATAAAATAAACTGTGATTGATAGATAGCACCAATAGAACCTTTTGGCCTTTTGGTGCTCTCTATGGAGTTTTCTTGGCAAGGATAGTGGAGTGGAAAAGGAGAAGGAGACAGCAGAGGATGAGATGGTTAAAAAGGGTCATTGACACAGTGGGCATAGGTTTGGGCAGATTCCGGGAGACAGTGGAGGAAAGGACAGGGGGACTAGTGTGCTGTGATCCATGGAATTGCGAAGAGTTGGATATGACTTAGCAGCTGAACAACAACAAAACAAAACCAGTAGTACCATAAGAAAAGAAAGATAAGGACAAGACATATCATGATTAAACCAGAAAATCAAGAGTTGCTGATTGTTCTTTCTTTCTCTGGTATGATTTGATACATAAGGTGCCCAAATCATGAATATCAACTCTGGGTGAATAACATAAGATTTTTTAAAAAATCATAAAGACACACCACAGAACCATGCAACCAAAGCCAAACCACAACACATTCCAACCTGAAGTTGGTAGAACTCAAGGTCATTCAACATTCTGGTCTAATGCCAGAGGGAAAAAAAACAGGTTTTCAAGGGTTTCTGAGAAGCCAATGGAAGGCATTGGAATCTTTAGAGCAGGGCTGTCAAACTCAGGCTGGATGTGTCATGTGCTGGCCACACCCACGCCCAGTTTAGTGAAGGGGAAAAAAACTTCTGATGTCACATGACACCACGAGATTGATAGCCCTGCTGTAGAAATATGCTGTTCCAAAGGGCAGATGCTACAACAAAGACCCATTTCCTGCTAGATAATGTTTCATAGAAGCGACTCAGAGCATACAGATACACCTCAACTTACACCAGTTGATTTAGTGACCATTCAAAATCACAATGGCACTGAAAAAAGTGATTTGTGATCATTTTTCACGCTTACAACTATAGCAGCACCCCCATGCTCACACAATCAAAATTCAAACACTTGAGAACTGACTCATGATGGTCATAATGCCCTGGGATCATGTGATCCCCTTTTGCGACCTTCTGACAAGCAAAGTCAATGGAGAAGCCATATTCACTTTACAGTCATGTTACTAACTTAACAAATGCAAAGATTCACTTAACAACTGTGGCCAAAAAAACTCACCATAAAATGGGGCAAAAAAACACAAACCCACATTTTTTTTCATTTATCAACATAAATGTTGGGCTCAATTGTGCTCATAACTTAAGATCTACCTGTATTTCCTTGCTAGATCTTGAAGAATGTGCAAAGACAGACAAATAACCTGCTCTTGTGCTATTAAGATGGTAATCAACTTGAATTACACCTAAAAACCTATGGGTAGCTAGTGTAGCTCTCAAAAATAATAGTATTTCTTGAGCTTATTGGATACACACACATCTATCTGTACCACTGTACATAGACCATGTGCAGCTTCTTAGATAGCCTTCAAGCAGAGGTCATATAGTAAGCTGAAGTAGTCCAAATAAGAATTGGCTTGGGTGTGAGTGAGTATGGAGAGTGCTTCCTGGTCCATTAATGGACATATGTAACTGGCATACAAAATGGATTTGAATGAAAGTTCTTTTGGGCAGAGCTGCCACCTGCTCTTCCTACTAAGAGTCAAACAGAACTTCCAAACTGTACATCAGTTCTCTCTGGGAGTGCAACACATTGAGAACTGAGGATAAAACATTCCCACAACCCAAAACTCTACTTGTTCTTGCTTCAGTTAAAATAAATCCTGTTCTTCACATTTGCCTCCTTCCGCTAACAGTTTCAAGACATTTGAAAGGAACCTTGATAGCATTACTTGCTTGACCCAGGATAGAGAGGTATAGCTAAATAATATCAGCTGGTGATATTTTATTTTTTTATTTAGTTGATTTGTCAATTGCTTACAAGATAATCGGTATAAGTATATACATAGTTATGAATACACAAAATGGGTACATATAAGAAAAATAAAAGAAACAACATAGCGACAGGGGACGGTAGGCACATTGGTGCACTTATGCACGCCCCTTACAGACCTCTTAGGAAAGGGGTGAGGTCAATAGTAGTAGACAGTCTAAGGTTAAAGTTTTTGGGGTTTGGGAAGGAACCACAGAGTCAGGTTGAGTATTCCAGACATTGACCACTCTGTTGCTGAAGTCGTACTTCCTGCAATCAGTTTGGTGCAGTTAACCTTGAGTTTGGAACATTGTGTGCTCTTGTGTTGTTATGGTTGAAGCTGAAAGTATTCATTGACAGGTAAGTCACTGGCAATGGTATGATTTTATATCCCATACCTTAGATCAGATCGAAGATGGCATAGTTCTAGGTTGTCTAGGTCTAGAATTTCAAGTCTGGTGGCAATAAGGTATTCTACAATGAGTAGAGGAGGTGGAGAAACTCTTCTTGTGAAATATTTCTGGACTTTTTCAAACTGGTGCTAATATCCAGATACGTAATGTGGGTTCCAGACTGATGAGTCTTGTATTCGAATATTTGCCTAGCAAATGTTTTGTATGCTCTAATTAGTAGTGTGATATTACCAGAGAAAAAGCTACGTAGGATTAGGTTAAACAACTCTTAATGCCTTTTTGGCTATGTAGTTACAGTGGGCTTTAGCACTTAGATCATTAGAGATGAGTATTCCAAGATCCTTTACAGATCTTGGATCATCAGCAAGGTCTTGACTATCAGCCTTGCATTTATTTTTCTTGATTTTTTTTGCCAATATGTAAGACAGAGCATTTATTTTGTTGAGATTTGAAGTTGCCATTTGTTTGACCATTTTGATACATAGTCAATATCTTTTTAGAGGTAGCAGTATTGTCTGTGGTATTGAACAGCTTTAAATCATCAGCGAAGAGAACGCAGTTGCTCTTATATGATCACAGAGGTCATTTATATTAGAGTATGAAGAGAGTTGGTCCTAGAACACTGCCTTGGGGGACACCACTATTGACAGGTATAGAAATTTGATAGGACACTCCCAATTTTGACCATTTGTTGTCTGTTTGACAGGAATGCTTCTATCCAGTTATGCAGTTGCTCCAGGAGATACCATAAGATTTTAGTTTTAGAGTAGTTTGTTGTGTACTGATATCTGAGTATGCCAATGAATAACTTCACTCAGAGTTTTCATATAAATGTTAAGTAAGAACAAAAAAAGTGTGGCAGGTCTAGTACTAGGTCTCTCCTACTGTCAACACTGATTGGAATGAGTCTCAGAGGAAGAAGGAGAACCACTTACACACCCTGCTCATTCTAAACCCTTAAATCCAGTAGAACACTATGGTATAAAAATGGTACAGAAAGCTGCTTAAGACAAAAAAAGAAAAAGAAAGAAAAGCCCCAGATGGATACATCTCCCCTTCCCTACATGGTAAGCCTTGGGTACCTTAGGAACTGCCTTTCCTCAATAGTTTCTGATCATCCTACTGAGACAACTGCCATATGAGATTCCTGCTTATCGGGAGCCCAACGATGGACATTTTTTGTAGCAGCTTTCCTTTTATGGAACAGCTTGCTATCTAAATCACATATACCTTCTACCTTCATAGCCTTTATGAAGCTGGGTAACTTTTCTGGATTAACATAGCTGCACCATTTTTAGAAATTTATAATTGCTAGCCTTGCATTTTTAATCACCATTTTAATTTCTTCTGGTTTGTATTTGCTTTGAATACTCAAATTCTTTAGGTTGACTGATTGGTTTCAAGCAGTCCTAAAATTCATTCATTCGTTCATTTATTCATTCATTCATAAATAAACCTCAATTCTGTTAAAGGTTGCTTATAAGCATAATCAATGCCACCTCATTACTGTACTCTGAAACCTGACTGAAAAGATCAAGGTAATCACTTTCCTCCAGGACACTCTGAAGCTGCTAACTGACTTCCTTCTCAGCAATGGAAACTGAACAAGGAGAGATTTAATCTGGAAATAAGGAGAAACTTTCTGACAGTGAGAACAATCAACCAATGAAACAGCTTACCCTCGGAAGTTGTGGGAGCGCCATCACTTGAGACTTTCAAGAACTGCCATTTGTCAGAAATGGTGTAGGGTCTCCTGCTTGGGCGGGGGGTTGGACTAGATGACCTACAAGGTCCCTTCCAACTCTTGATTATCTGTTAATCTGTTAAACCTTCCCTAAAAAAAAGGAAGATTGGAGACAAGACACAATTTATCCAAGTATTAGTGGGTCCTGGAATGATTTGTTGAAGAGGTAGGTGAGCTCTGCATCTTTAGAAGCCGGAGAAAACATCCCTTATTTCAAAAAACACAACAATTACCACCACTAGATCCAGCTATACATCATCTCCCAGGAGGCTTTAACCAACTGGAAAAAACATAGCTTTAATACAAGATGGCTGTGCTTATAGCCCCAGTGTCTTTGTGTATTCCTTTGACCACAATGATTGAACTCTTTCCTGATAACCAAACTATGTCTTAGTCAACTCCAAAGGATTTGCAAACTGGAAACTAGCTAAGAATAGATCTAAACAAGTCTATCCGAGAAATTCCTAGAACTCTTCATACAAGGCCACAGCCGACAGTCTGTTGTTGCAGTAAGAGTGGAAAAATGATAACATTTAACTACTTGAAGTAATCTTCCTGTGCTCGCTCAGGTTTACTCTTCATTTTCTTTCAGTGGTATTCTAGATATCTCTTTTGTCACTGCATGGAATCCCTTTGAAAACTAGGAGTTCTCCAGGATCTAGGTACTGTGAGTTCTTACAGCAATAATCTCTTAATTCTAGGCAGTGAACAAGGTCCCATGGATCTATGCGCCAGAGCCTCAGAAACTACCCTATTTCCCTCTGAAACTCAACAGCATATATATCAGGTGTCTGAGAAATAACAAATTAATAGGGCCTTCCTCACTGTGATAAGGAGTGCCTGAAGGGAACTCAAACGTCAATAGAGAGTGATCTGAATACGATAAGAGAACCACTTTAGTTTAGTGAATTATATATTTATATGATTTGGTGCCTTCAAGTCAATTTTTTGATTTATAGAAATTAACTGGATTAAGTCCCTGAAGTCTTGCTGCAAGATTTTGGAAGTGTTTGCCACCGCTCCTTCCTAGGGCTGAAAGAGAATGACCTAGACCAAGATCATCCAACTGGATTTTTGCTCAAGATGGGACTAGTCTTCATGGTTTCTGTGCTTTCCATTCTGGCACTTAACCATACACATAGACTGGAAGATTGGAAGATAAACTTCCATAAAACCCGAGGAGTGGCAAGGTATTCTATACTCGTAACAGTAGATTTTGAACATACATTTTCAAAAGCACTCCAATTAATATCGCAAGATTGTTCTGTATTATCACACAAACTCAGCTCTGGTATACTGCAATTAATGACATTCATTTTATAATGAACTTTCATTGCTAATATATCTAAATTAATTATTATAAAATAAATTTCATTGAATCGTAAGAATTCAAAAGATTATTTAGGCCAGGGGTGTCAAACTCGATTTCATTGAGGGCTGCATAAGGTTTGTGTTTGACCTTGGAGTGGGCATGGCAAGGGTGGGTGTAGCCAGCTCGATGTCATGTGTGGGAGGGCCTGTGGGGGCCTGAGTGCTCTGCCAGCAAAAATGGGCTCCCAAGCTCCGTTTTCAGCTGCAATGGCATCCTGTAACTCTGTCACTGAAAACCAAGCTCGGGAAGGCAGCCCTTCTGAGCTCCGTTTTTGCTGACAGAGGTACTGCAGGCCACTTCTTCACTGTTATCAGGGAGGGTCCATGGGCCAGATCTAAGCGTCCTGTGGCCGGATCTGGCCCCCAGGCTTTCAGTTTGACCCCTGATGTAGGCCACTGTGTCTCTCTGAGCAGTGTAAGGGAGAGACACAAATGTCTCTGAGAGGTAGATTTCAAATTTCAATTTATATACTCTGAAAATTTCCACATCTTTTCTCTTCATCTTTAATTTAATTTCATCCTATTTCCTGAAAAGCTACTTCACGTGACCACTCTGAGAATATAAATGCCATTAAGTATTTTTTACAGTTCTATGTTGTTATAAATTCCGAAATTAACGTTTAATTCAAACCGACTTTCAGAAATTATACCGAAGCAAGTAGCATCCCAGAAATACTTCTAAAGTCAAACCAGAACTTTGGAACCTACCAAGCTGCCAATGATCTGATGACATAAGCATTTGATTAGTGCAAGCACAGTAAAATTGTGAGAAAAAAATCTAATCAGGTCACGCTGCCAGAATATAAAAGATGCATGAAAAGACCAAGTATTTTGATGATTTATTTACTTTATTTACTCAAATCAATGTACATAGCTTCCAATCTTATTGACCTTCATTCTCATCAGCCAACATAGTATTAAAAGCCAAAACAAAAACATTTACTAATAAAATGGTGCCCAAGAATAAACCCCACTGAAGCCAAAAGAAAAAAAACAATCTGATAGGTTCACCCAACCTCCAAATCCCATGCTCAAGGAGTTACCCAGGTCATTAAGGACTTACAAAATGTAAGGGCTATGTAAATCTTATATTCCATACGGCATGTGCTATGATAGGAAAAGTCTCTGCTTCCATCAAATGGCACTGTTTAAAGGCTAGGTCACACTGGCTGACAGATGCAAAACGTATGCAAAAAGGACACAGTGGACGAGCAAATTTTCGGGGGTGGCTCCATCCATTGTCATCCGCTCC